>JAGXCT010034578.1:67356-183522 GCA_022495035.1 Philopotamus ludificatus
TTATGCGAATTACTCGTTATGCGAGGTGCTCGTTAAGAGAGGTTCCACTGTATATGGAATATACAAAGCTACCAGGAGTGAATTGTGATTTATAAAATTTGAATTTAACTGATGGATACATTTTTACCAAGTGCAGAATTTATTTGAAATGTGATGCTTTATCATTTTTAAAAAAAGAGACTTCAAAAATTGCAACTAAAAACATTTGTAGTCCCCTGGAAAATTATTTAAGTGTTGAAAATGGTAGTTAAAGAAATTTCGATCGGGAAGTTTTGATTTGAAAAATAATAAAAAGTGGAAAAACTAGTAAAGTGGACGATGCCATATTGAGTGACGAAATCGAGAGTAATCCAACTTTATCTATTGAAAAAATTAGGTACAATCACAGATTCCCATCACACAAGAGAATCTTCTGTCTGTACTCCTGTCTGGAGGAACTGCAAGGGGATAATTTATTTTGAAGCTCTTAAACCTGGCCTAACGATCAATGCATCTTACTATCGACAACTGGACCGTTTAGCGGTGGAAATAAAAAAAAACGATCCTCCATCGTGCATCAGTTTGACAAGACAAGTTTTTGCTGCAATGTTTGTCCGCATTCGTTTAAAATTACACAAGATATATTAACCGACCTCGGATAAGTCAATTCTTCACACTTTATATTCTCCTGATTTCGTTCAGTATGACTATCATCATTTCAAAACGATGCAATAATATTTATATGAATAAAATCAGCTGAATGATTATCTTGCCTCCAAACCTCCTAATTTTAATGAGAGATACATTAAAATGTTAACAGATAGGCGAAAAAGGTCATACATGGTAATAGAAATTATATTTTAGATTAATATGTAAAAAATGTTTATAGGTATTTAAATCTTTTGTAAGAAATAAAATTAATAATTATAATAAATTATAAAAAAACAAAGAAACTCTCTTCCAATCCCTACTAATGCAATTAAATGCACGTGTTCCAGCGCTTTTTCTAAATTTCAAAGCACTTAATTTCCAGTACAGTGATTAATTATCGTTTTACAACCTCAATGATATTAAAACGTCAACCTTAGCGATTTTCAACCATTCGATACCATAAGAAGTCGCTAAAAGCCATGTTCTGAAATTATGGCTGAAGTATCTATCACAAAGATGTTCTTTTTAATAACAAACGATGAAGTAAGTATACAACATGGTTAATAATGTCAAAATATGTCAGACTCAAGTGTATCATCACAATTTAAAAAAATATGACCATTAGAATTAAACAACCGAAATTAAAAATATTTAAAGTAAAAAATCGGTGTTAACGGCTTTTATTGTCGTTAATGTCTATTAACTGAAGGATTTACTGTACGGTTAAAGTTTAACATGTCAGTTTAACGAAGTACTGTTATGTTTTGTTAATTTAATATGGTATTTAATGATTATTATGCATATAAATTGCATAAAGACAGTGTTCAGTAATTATTTGCAGATATTCATGGGAACTGTTTTCATCATAGCAACGTCAATGAGCAGAAACAAATAGACTTTCTATGAGTTGTTCAAACAAATGAGACGCTATTTGTATGTCTTTTGTAATAGAACCAGCGACCTTTATACGGTTGACAAATACATTATTTAGACCCTGTGGGAATCGTAATGTTACACATGCACTTCTTCTCACAGCTCGGTGGGCAAATATTTGTTTGTTTGCACGTATTATTTCATCGGGGATTGGTAGCGAGTGTGTTTTTTTAACTGTTTGAAATTCGCAGTTAATCAGTAATGACCAAAGCGAAGAAAAATCGTGGTCCATTCGAAAAATTCAATTTATTTAATGTTTAAGTTAAATCAACAATATAGTGAATTTAGCATTAAGTTGTGATAGATTGCGGTTACGGTATTTTTTAGCCGAATTTTACAATATGTATGTGGGACATCTCACTACCGGCCGCATGTGGGAAATGTGCTGGCGAATAATAATACATGTGTAACAACATAAATACATGAATAAATATTGACATTTTGAATTCAGTGCAGATTATTTGGGCTCATTCAATTTGCCTATGAAAATTCCGGCGGCCCACATTTTCGCGCACAATTTTATTGTTCAAATAACAATTAGCGGAGATAATCTTGTGGCGGAGAAATGCGCTGATTATCGCGTTTAATATTCATAAATATAAATGACTGTGCAAACATGAACAGTTAGCGAAAAAAAGCCTATTATTTGGAGCCAGCCATTGAGATCGTGTTGCTGGATAAGGCTTTGCACTTGTAACCTTGTAACAGTTACAGAATTCTTCAACTAGATTTGGTATGTGGCGATTATCGTCTGAGATAAAGCCGACATGGGAACAATAAATTTGCATGCATTCTCTATTTTTTTTTGCATCTCTGAAATGGTAACGAAAACTGTAAAAATATAGTCCCCTGTTTTATCGATTTCGCGATACATTTTATTTTTTAAGAATAATAATATAACTGTGTTTCCTTCAAAACATTTTGGTCCAATAATCTTACTGAAAATGGAGAAATGTTATATTTAACAATTTATTATATTTACATTGTGAGATAAATAAAAGTATAAATAAAATATTGGCACACGTTAATCAATTCAGGTATTTATTTTAATTGTAAATATGTTCGAATTTATTAAGCAAAAATATTTAATAAAACTATTAAAGAAAATAATGATTTTTTACAAATCGATGGCAAATTTTAATTATTATTTTAATCGTAATTGACATATTTTAAATTAAAAAATGGTAAATAAATACTAACAAGTTAGTAAACGAAAATAAAAATTAGTGAAAATTAATTACGGTTACATTATAATAAAGTTATAAACAATTTAGCACGAAAAGTAAATTACTGTGTAAAGATAAATAATAACAAGTTTATTCCTCCATTAAACTTAGCATAGTGAGCTAATTATGGTAAATCTGAGTTATGTGAGGCAATAAACTTATAATATCTTCATACTCTCTCTCGAGTTATGATTCTTGAAGATGTGTATAGAGGTGACATTGTGATTTATTGTAGCAATATTTAGGCCTTTTATTTTAATTAAATTTGACATTTTCTTCAATATTGAGATTTAGCTAAAAAAATGTGACAGACTTGTAATGTATATATTCCATTTTCAAAACAAAAAAAAAAAGTTAGTACATCCAGTTTAGAGAAATTATTAAGGATGTTGTAGACTATTGACAGTAAGATTTTGATGTATAAATTGATTCAGAATATAAAATGATAATATTTATTGCATATCTAAGCAAAACGTACATTAATTATTTTTTCCCGAAAATGGACATATGAGACGGTAAAAAAAACCCGGTCATATATAGTAAAATTACAGTAAATTAAGTTTATTTGGACAAAATAGATCGTTGAATAAAAGTTGCATCAGGCGTTAGATTTTGCAATAATAAAATTTTCCATTTTTCGTTTATCTCATAAGGAAAAGATCGTAGACGATATCAAAACATGTGAATCTTTTTCGACAGTCAACAATATAGTAAGCTTTAGATGTAGTAATAATGTCATGATACGTCAGAGACCCGAAATATTAAAAAAAATCACATTATTTTTTACTATGCTTTGAATAATAGTGTAGGGAAACTTCATGTCTTATGGGTTTATCATTTAATGATCGATAAGAGTGTCGGTGTAGAGAAATACGAGATATATATTTTTTTTCAGATAATGTTCTACTAATATTGGAATAAATAAGTAGAATCAATGAGTTATTCTCGTTATATTTTTTTCAAATTTATACGAATCATCTAATAAAAAAAATCGTTCGAGTTGTTTGTTAAGCATCTGAAAGATTATGTATTTAAAGAATATATACAAATATAAGATATCGGAGAACGTTGAGAAGTGAAAATTACTAGATCTGAAGAAAAATATTCTTCATTACAATTTGTTGTACATTTTCTAAAGATTGATTTTTTTCTAAATGATGTTGCATAAACCGTAACAAATAATAAATTGAAAGAGCGAAATCGGGGTTTATGGTAAGTGAAGAGTAGTATCCCATTCAGGCTCATTTATTTTATTTAAAATCATAAAGGATGTAATTGGTTTTAATTTTATGGCTGCCTTTTAATATTCTCATTGTACATAGAATACCTCATTCGTAATTGTTGTACCGTAAGAATAGACTTTGTGATAAATTATGACTTTTGTATTCCACGATATTATCATAAGCATTATTTTTACATTGCTAAACTCGGTCGAGGGGTTGGTTTTGCTACCTGCCCTTAGAAAACCATTGTCGTTTACGTCGTTGGTTCATATATAGTACCTTCTTTTCATCTCAAAAAATTTTCGTCAAAATATAGTGTAAAAACGGAGTTTCTGGTCTCTTTTCCAATTAATTATTCAAACATGCCATTTCGCATCATTTTCTTATAGTTCGTTCTATCTTGAGATAAATTTTCTCACTAGATTTTGAGAATCCAAGCTTGTCAACTAAAAAATTTAAAGTTAATATTGTTTTAAGAATAAATATTTTTTTTCTTTGTTTGATTATGTTTTTAGTCATATTTGAAGATTAGTTATTATCATACATTGCACAGTGAGGGCCCCACAGAAAGAATTATGTTTTTAAACAATTCATTAGACAAAATTGCTTAGGATTCTTCACATATTCTATGCAAAAAAGGCTTAGATTAAAAGGATTAAGTGAACACGTGTATTTAAGTATCAAAATAGATGACTTAGTGACGTCTTTAAATATTATAGAGCTGAAAAATATATTTTATTTAATTAAGAATAAAAATACCATTGATCTACAGTTTTATTAACCAAACCGTGCCGATGGGGTATATTTGGGAGTTTTTTTTATTTTTCTCGAATAACTCTTTTAATATAAATTCTACCTCACAAACTTTTGTATTTGTCAACAGAATAAATATTATAAGTAATGTTATTAATCCGAAATTTGCTTCTTTAGCTACGAGCGCGATGTCTTTTCTCGCTCGCATTCGGTACGATGTGCCAAGTGCGAATGAAACGTATACTAGTGACACGTGCCGCGAGAATTTGGCGGTCGGGCTACCGGCGGCGTATCCACAGTCTTAGGCGGGACATCGCCGAATGTATGTGTCATTTACGCGTCTAATAACTATTTTTATTATTAGAATAATGCATTTTTTTTAAAAAAAAGTCAATATTGATGAAGACTCATCAAAATCATGACTTAAATGCTTGGGGTTTATTTTTCATATATAAATATACCCCTTTGGACAACTCGGATGCTTTCGAGCCGCCGTAACGGATCGATTAACGAATTTATCGCGTAGAGTTATTTGGCCGGCTATATCAACAATCAATTATGTTTTATTGGTGCTAATGCCGAATAAAAAATGTTTTAACGAAAATGAATCAATCACATTCTAAAATCCCTATGGGAATAAAGAAATGCAATCATATTACGTGCAAGTGGGACGTAATCATCATTTACAGAAATTAAATGGCCACATTCGTCCGAGAGTGTGAATGGTGAAAGAGGTACACACCGCCAGAAAAAATTAAGAGTACAAAGTGTTGATGAATTATTGCAGAGGTCAGTGTTAGTGTTTGATGGTTTTATGATTTTTCAGACCCTATTTAAAATAAATACAACAATAACCGCGATCGTCTTAAATGGGTTACACGTGTAATTATTAATGCTATTAATTAAGACTTTCATTCTTAATTACTGTATTTTTTTTTTGTATGAAGAATGTAAGATATCGCCGGAATAATTAACAAAAATGCACTGCGCTGATAAATTAATATTTGCGCGTAATGATAATTAAAAAAGAAATGTTATATTTGAACTTGTGATTCGTGGAAATATCGGTCAAAAGTTGAATAAAACGCGAAATATTTTATTACGTTACGTTGCATACAATGCAAATGCAGATAATATGCGTTTTATATTAATCGTGTTATTCAATTTTTTTTTTATATTATTAATAATCGAATATATATATATATATATATATATATATATATATATATATATATATATATATATATATATATATATATATATATATATATATATATATCAATTTAAAGGTGATAACTGATTTATATATTATTTTATGGTTACCATAAAATTGGATTCATTCTATAAATCATTAACACGTGAGATTATACAGAGATTTTATTAGTGACCTACTTATTTTATGATTGTCATAAAATGTACTGAAATAATTCATTTGTATTGGCGTTTTAATCAAAACATTTCTAATAAATATTTTATTATTCGAAAAATGCATATGCAATCAAATATTAATTGAAAAGCCATAAAGTTTCTTATGTTTATTTTAATTAGATAATTAAATGTATACATTGAATAAAATTAAGAGATAAATGCTCTGCAAAATTGTTTATGTGACATAAATCTTAATATACATAAAAAAAAAGACAATTTATTTAGGTATAATTATTTGCTGCTACCCGTCATAGCTTGGAGGTAATTACAATCAAATTATGATTGTTAAAGTTAATTGCCAATAAGCGCAGATAGTATTCAGATGGGTGACCATTCTGAGTACTTCTGAGTGACGCTGGTCAACAGAGGGGTGGGATGAAGGCTGACGACCTTCATCAAAAATATAAGCTGGAAAGCGGGCAGCAGCGCTCTTCAGTATAAAAATCACTGCGGTGCAGAAGGCAACGGGAAACCACTGCACTATATATTCCCATGAAAACCATTTCCATGGTCCTCCATAAGGGGAATCATGCACATGGTCACGAACCTCAGAAATGAGGGAAAGTGGATTAATATCATTTGCTACTATTCATTCGCCACGGACGTGATGTTTTTCTCGCTCGCATCCATTACGATGTGCGCGAATGCGAGTGAAATCATGAAGTTCAACGAATCAAGAATTAAAGAATTCATCAATATCTTGACTTGAAATGCTTGAGGTTTATGTAGTTTATCTATTAAATCTTTGACATTAACATAAGAAATGGAAATGTTAGATGGTTTTTTCCTTAAACTAAGGCTAAAGAAAATTTTAGCATTTTTAGCCCAAAGGCATAGTGCAGAATCGTCTTGGAAGATGCAGTCCTTTATATAAGATATGTGTTATTCTATCAATGGAGCAAGGTTTTAATTAATGATTCTTTTATAAACTTCTGCATTGATGCCTCCATAGAAAGAAAATCATCCCAAAACCATTTTTTTACTGAAAGCTTTATCGTTGGCCCGATGGATTTTTCCTGTTTTATTTCTTATATATTGAATGCTATCCAAACCAGGAAAATTTGCTTTTATCCGAGAAGATGATTTTCCTCCAGTTCTCCTTAGTCCGTAGTGGAGTCTTTATTGCGTACATTTATTTCAGGAGAACTGTTTTTCGCCGATGAACTTACCATAAAACCATCTTCCCTAAACCTTCTCTGTATCGTTTGTGATACTATCATAGGTTCTTCCACCTCCGATGAATTTTATTCTTATATCTACTCCAGTTTTTAACAAGTTGGTTGAGCAGAACTTCTTTAATCTAGCCGTGCCGATGGGGTCTATTTAATATCCCAAGTTTTTGATTTTCTCGAATAACTCTTTCAATATAAATCCTAAAATGGTCTAAAGAATAAATATAAATAATCATTGACGTTATTGTCCCCAATTGGGATAAAAAACAAAAACAACAATATTGTTTATCAAGGTATTATCGAAGAATTTATCAATACTTGTAATACTTGAAATTTTTAGGGTCTATTTTAATACATTTATTTCGTTGGCGTTGGTTTCCAGCCGTCGTTACGGATCGGTTAAAGAACGATCTTCTGGAGCGTTTGTCTTCTGTTTAGGTCCTGTTTCGTTTTTGCGCTCTACATACGCAGTTTTTAATAATTTATTTATAAATCTAGTCATTGTCATAACTGATTGATGATTAACATAACTGATGATGACCTCAATTTTGTGGAAATTCTTATTTTCCTTGTATAAGGTTGCATACTACTTACATACTACCACTTCTGGTAAAAGTAGATAATTAAAACAATACTTTATATACCTATCCCTCGCTTAACACGTTTTGTTGAAAAAAATTTTTTTTTGGATTAAATCTTGCTTTGTAGACGTGCGCACAGCTGCGGGAATATCCAAGAATAATGGTTAGGGTATATCTGGACGACAACTGCCCATTTTAAATGTAAAAAAAATGGTACACCTGAAATAAATATCTTTTTTTTATGTTCATAATGTTTCAATAAATTTTCTGTTCTTTCTACCTGTTCCTTAAATATTTTTTTAAAAAAAACGTATCCTCTCTTTCTTATACATTTGTTAGTCTCGCTCAACACGGTTTCGCTTAAAACGGTGATCTAGCAGAACCTATCTTCCGTGTTAAGCGAGGGATGGGTGTATTAAAAAAAATCGATCATTATTTTTAGTACATTTCAATGATCATTATTGCCCTTACTTACCTCCTTTTATTTTTATCATAAACATTATATAATAAATTCACTGAAGATAGCTTTTGGGGAGAAAAAATTCTAGACTTCATAGGGTTGCTATCCGTTGCGCCAGAGAATCGTTGGGTATCATAGGGTTAAGATACAATTTTCATAATAAAAATGTCGTATTTTCGTATTCCGCCGACATTCGTGATTCAATACGTGCGGCGTTGGCGCATAAATGAATGGTATCATTGAAGCGAGGTGCAAGAAATCATAAGTGCGGACATTTCCGCAACAGTACAAAAGCCGGTGTTAAATTTATTGGCATGGAAGATGTGAGTATGGGCGCCAATGTGGTTTCAGCTCTAAAAATACGGAACAAACGCTCTCCACACAATGGCCAAAGCTGCCGCCGACACGAGGCTCCGCCACGCCGAGACCGTGGTGTGAACAAACCAATCCGACAAAAAAACACAAAATAAATCGCAAAGCAAAGAGGAGACACTCTCGCGTATTATGCAGGAGTATGACGACACGAATCGCAGATGCGCGCACGTCAAAAGAGTTGCATCGTGGCACGCGATGCTGTCCGAGTTATTGAGTTGTCACTGCGCGCTTATGACTCAAAGGTACCGTACTCCGGTACACGCGGTACTACAGTGGCCCCTGACCTCAGGTTTGCATATTGGCTTTCCCAGAGCCCAGGCACAATGTGCGCCGGGGAATGTACGGAATTGTTCATTCAAATTTATTGTCGGCCCGGCCCGCTAATGTCCTCGCTGCGCTTTCGGGCTTTGTGCTATTGCCGAAAGGAGAGCTTTTTAAATTTCAAATTTCAAATATTAATTAACGGTGAGAAGCTAATTGAATATATGTGTAAAAAACGCTAAAAAATTACGAACAATGCTTTTGATTTACATAGCAATGTGATACGCTTAAGTCTGACGAACGCATTTTGATAATAATTGTATTGAGAATTCGAACCAATGACATATTGTATGGCTTATTGCTATGCCATTTTTTAAGAATAAAATTAACTATTAT
The DNA here is from genome assembly GCA_022495035.1 of Philopotamus ludificatus. Taxonomy (NCBI): domain Eukaryota; kingdom Metazoa; phylum Arthropoda; class Insecta; order Trichoptera; family Philopotamidae; genus Philopotamus; species Philopotamus ludificatus. Next base: position 76,795 of record JAGXCT010034578.1, read on the forward strand.
TAAGGCTATAACAATCATCATACATTAGCATAATAAACGTTAGCCTCATATTCATATACACGTATATTGATAAATACAAAGAAACAATAGAAAAAAACAATTCAACATTAGTTAAATATTATCTTAACTTTTTAACCTAAGAGATATTTTCTTATTAACCCTCTTACTCCCACGGGCCGATCATCGGTTCCAACTGGTGTATGCGAAAATTCCCAATGGGATCCAGTTTATGACGATTTATTGTTTTCTACAAAAAAGGTCCGATAACGATAGAATTTTGTTCATACCATTTTTTTTTATTTTATACAAAAATGTTCACAACCCCTGTCCAAAAAACTGATTCGATTATTTATAAGGTATTAAATAATTACAATAACCTTTGTACAATATTATTTTAAAAAGTTTTACAAGTTCCTGGAAGGGTTCATGATATTTGTTAATTTTGTGAAACAATACTATTATTTTTATTTTATTTTTTCATATATTAACCAAAAATCATTTTCTTTAATTAATTTCGTTACATTAAATAATTCATTTTTAGTGTTAAAAATGATTCAAACTCATAGTTTAAATTGTTTTAAGAATAAATATTTTTTTCTTTTATTTGTTTATGTTTTTATTCATATTTGAAGATTAGTTATTATCATACATTCCACAGTGAGGGCCCCTCAGAACGAATTATGTTTTTAAACGAATCATCAGCTGAGATGAAAACTATGGTTTTTTACCAAATAAATGCTTGGGATTCTTCGCATATTCTATACAAAAAAGGCTGGGATTAAAAGGGTTAAATATATTTCTATTAGATTTTTACACAAACTGTTGGCGAACACATTTGGAACACTCAAAATTCAACTTTTGATGATTGAAAGAGGTAAAAACCAAGTTCATTTAAACATACAGATATAAGTAATTATCCTATTGATTATTAGTCAGAATGCGTCATGGATTGATAGAATGATTTTTGAAGGTTGGTTCTATTCAATTTAAATGTTAGAGGTTTTACAGAAAGCAGTGCTGTTATTAAATAATTCTCCTTTTTATCCGATTTTTACCACCTTCTATAATTTGATCCTTCGATTAGGTGATTAATTATTTAAAGAACCGACATAATTATGCTAGAATACTTGGATGAAAATTAAGTACAAGGAGTAACATTGGTACAAAATATAGCCAGTACAACCCTTTCGATTATGGAGAAACATTTTATCCTACGAAGAACGATTTTTTTTAAATTCTAATTAGTGAAATATCTGAGCTAATGGGAAATTTACAAGGATTTAAAAATGACGATATAAGCAATGTATGATCGATGTTGATATTTACACAACACAGCACTGACTACTGTGACTATTTTATTGGAGTATATTGACCAAGATGGTGGCAGGTCGTGCGTATAATATTTGGGATGCTGTGGAGTATTACCAATTAAAAGAAATGTATTTCGCTCATATTTTATTTAAAATATAAAAAAACAAGGTGAGGTAAAAATATTATATAATTTTAACAGTAAAGAAATAAGTGACGAGTGGCACGTGGCTCAAAAAAATCTGTGAGTCAGTATGACTGCGCTACAGTGACTTCGCTTCGTTGAAATGGTGTCATCGCATGAAAGGGTACTGTGACCTATTAGAACGTTTACGTGTTAAGTTGAAAGAAAAAGGGCGGTTTTAGTGAATAGAAACGAAAACATTATCCTCTTGCATGACAATACGCGACCACATGTAGCCGATTTGACTCGATAAAAAATGGATGCATTAGGTTTGACAGCTTTATTGCATCCAGCGTATTCTCCAGATTTGGCTCCATCCGATTATCACCTTTTTCAGCATAACTTACGAGATTATTTTAATTAAATCAGAAGATGAAATAAAATCAGCCCGTTCAGACTTTTTTGATTCTATACCTGCAGAGTTGTATAAGAAAGGCATTTTCGATTTACCTAATGGATGGCAAAATGTCATAGAAAATAATGGTAATTATTTTGTATAATTTAAGTTTAATAAATGATTAGAATTATCAGTTTGAGTTTCATTAAAAAAATACGACATTACATTTGGGTCCTTCTAATATTTTATTTCATACAAAAAAAAATTGGGTCTATCTTAGTTAATTGAACTCTGATCAAAATGATTTGTTTAATATAAAAGTATGTATTATAATTAATTATACAATATTTTAAATAAAAATAAATTAAATACTGACTCAACGCCAGTGAAATTATCTATTGGAATTACATACAATACAGTATATTTTGTTTTAAGTTAATAATAAATTTCCACAGTTAGTTGCGATTCAATCGTATTTCAATCGATCGTTTCCGCACAGAATCGGAATGACCCGCAGATCAAACATCTAGTTACGGCACACGTTTCGCATGACAGTGGCGTCGATTATGTCAAATCGATAAATTCGCACTCGAGCGACAATAAAAGCTAGAGAGGTAGCTCGTCTTGGAGAAAAAAAATACGGCACGATGCGTGTGCGCACGAATACAATTGTCGTCGGGTCCACGGACACAATTGATTCGGCGGTGAGATGCGCGTGCGCAGCCACCGGAACCGGACTCGCGTGTCCGAAATTAGCCGGCTGTCGGAGAGGCGTCGCGCTCCGGACAGTTTGGCCACAACTACAGTTACGCAGATGCCATCTTGACTTATGCCCACTGACAGACTGGTTTTGGGGGACCTCGGCACAGGGCTGTCCATATCAACCACGATTTAATAATCGTTAAATAATAATATAAAACGGAAAATTGACGCCTTTGAAATGTGGTGCTGGCGACGTCAGCTGAGAATACCATGGACCGCTAAACGCACAAACGTGTCTGTCCTAAAAGAAATAGGGTAAGGAAAATGCAAACACGGTTATAAGTTGAACACATCGACACATTTATTAAATGATAATATCATTAGACAGCTTCTCAATTAGACTCCTGGTAAGCTCTATTTGGCGACCTCTGGCAGTGACGGCACTCGTGGCGTTCTAGTGCCGGCAGTATCGGCAGAGGGTACCCTTTCTTCCAGCTGGAGGTTCGAGGCTAGCATGCCAGTCTTCGGTCTCAAGTCCGGGATGCTGAGGCGGAGTCTGCGAACAACCTCGACGGCTGTTTGTTTGCTGGTCTACTGCGATGATGATGATACGTTCGGTGTCGATTACAGTTGCCATGGAAATGACGAGAGGAGAGTCTCTAGAGTCATCATGATGGAGTAACGCAGGAGCGTGTTTACGTTGCAACTGCAAGTGAGCCCCATGGTGCATTTCCAGGACACCACCGTGTAGTGTTGCTAGGACGCAACATGGCGTTAATTAAAATAATTAGTGCAATGATCACCACATGTCTCAAAGGTTTCTTCGATACTTTGGACATCTCGCCAGAAGAAACGATAGCCTGGAGAAGCTCGTCGCGCTTGGAAACGTACAGGAACGGAGGGGAAGGGGCAGGGCGTCCACCCGCTAGAGCGACCAAGTGAAGACCGCCACAGGCTCTACCGTAATAGCTGCGATGCGGGATGCAGAATGTAGAGAATTCTGGAAAGACAAAATCAAGAGTTTTCGGAACAAGAATGATCACGATCCTCAGACATGAGGGTGCCGATCAAAGAAGAAATACCCTCCTATAGCGTTCACTTCTATAGCGTTTGCGGCGGTTTTTTGTATAGCGGTCCCTTCTATAGCGTTCATTTTACAAAACGAAATATTTTCAAGGTCAGATTAGAATATTCGTAAATATATTATTAATGTGCATTTTAAATATGTACATGCACTTAGAAAATAATTGTCAGTATTTGTTAGCTCCTTTACCTCGCTAGCCGTGACCTATTCTTTTTTTGGTGAATCGCCATCTAAAAACGTTCCAGGGATATTCATTACAATACAGTTAAAACATATTTTTCTAGTCATGTAAATTATGAAAAAACTGGAAGAAATATGCTAGGTCAATACCCCCTCGAGCCTATAGGTACGAGCTATTGTTATCCAACTAATCACGTGCAATGTCAGTGAAAATATAAAAATGGGCCAAATGTTTGATTTGCTTCAAATCACAAAATACAATTTAAAGAACCTAACCCCAAATTTTGTATGGGAGCCTAACTTTCTATAGCGTTGTCTGAACGCTATATAAATGTTGACAGTAATATACCTCAATTAAACGACAATAATAATACTTATTGAACGATAATGCTGATAATTTTATATATAAAAATTAGATGAATATTTTTGGGGCGACCCTGTTAATTAAGTACGTGTGTAGGTAAACAGCGGTAATCATACGACAATGAACTTGGCTCATTGTTTCGCTCCAGATTAATTATTCATGGAATTTTCGGTAAAAGCGAGTGTATGGGAACCGGCTGTGATGCCATCCGCGTTATGCAATGTTAAATTAGATAAGCGTATGCGCATCGACCGAATTTCGTATTCAATGAGTATTCATTAATGTTATTATGGTTGCAGTATGAAATGTACCGAGATGTGGTGAACGCTGGCCATTCTTATTTGACCCCGGCCGACCTGGGGCCCGTGGACCACCCTGTATGCACACGAAAGACCCCCAATGCACCGCGTGACCCATCGACTTCATTATCAACACTTGCCAATACAATTTAAATTATGTATACATTTATCCGATATTACAAATACGTTTAAAAAAAAACAAAATGGCGATTTTGTTATACATTTGTTTCAAAATAATCGGCCATTTTGAATTTAAATAGGCGCCATTTTATTTTGTTATATTTGACAATTTTTGCGTGCAATGAATGCAATAACGGCGGCGTATAATACATATTATTATTATTGGTTGGTTTATTGATGCTGGATTATAAGATTGAAAATGATTACGATAATAATAATGGGCGTCTTCTTTTCTCGTGTTGTGGATTATGGTATGTGGGTGTTCAAGAAATGAGTTACGACAGTTCCGTTCATTATATGGTCGGCGGTGACCTCAGGGTCCAGATGGGGTCAGCAGAATTCCTTACCGTTGTCCGCCTATAGAAGTTCATACAGATACCAGAAGTCGTCGATGATTCACTATTGATCGCCTAATAAAAAAAAAATGTCGTCGTCGTTTCACATGGATGCCGAAAATTAATTCAATTATGATTAATTGCGACGGGCGTAATGCTAATTATATCCTGCTTTTAAAAGATAAGTTATTTTAATGGAGTTTTATTATGATTTGATTAATTAAAATCAATTTCAGTATATAGTATAATAACTCGTGGACTTATCGTAAATCCAGTTATGCCAATGGCCGCTGACGCCATCCAATAAATTCTTAATCAAGTCTATTAGCCGCTTATAAAGTTTTGCATAATGATATTTGATATCTGTCACAGATACACAAATGAAATATATAAATCAATAGTATGGATTCAACCCGATCTATTAAAATGATTTATATGTTTGAGTTAAATCGTAATGTCAATATCATACGGCGTTCGAGCTCAAATCAATTAATGCTTATTAATGACATGTCACAATGTATTGTTTCAATCTGTCAGATTTTATCTGAAATAATATTGACTAATTTATGCAAAAAAATCAAGTAAATGGTTATATTCCAAATTATTAGATCAAAAATAATAGATTTAATTATCTGGAGATGAAGAATTTCGTCAAATTATGTCAATTATAATATTATAAAAATAATTACAAATTATAAATAGATTTCTTTTACTTATCTACTACTCGATTTACATGATAAAAAATCGGTCTGAGGGTCTTAATTATTTTTAAAGATATTCTAATTTAAATATTTTGCATTTATTATTTGTCAAGTGGATTAAGGTAGTGAAATGAGAATAAATTCTAAGGTATTCTTGTTCTATTTTAATGTATTTGCCAGAACATGAATTAGTATGGATCAGGGATGGTGAACCTAGGACACCTGTGCCAAAGGTGCCAAGTTTTTAAATTTTAAAGATTAAAAAATTAAAATTTTAATTAATAATTCGTGAATTTTTATGCAAAATCAAACAATTTATTTTACCCACATTTTCTTTAAATATTTTTAAATGTGTCGTCGAAGAACGTCACATTCTAACACCACCGTTAACGATCCATTGAATCCCGGTCCTCAAAAATAACATGTATTATATGAACCTTATATTCTTATAATGATAAATAATATCAATTGTAAAATGTGTGGTAATAATAATTTTCATTAAAATATACGATCGTTTTCATTACATTTTTTTTTTATTATTTAACATTTCATTAATTTTATTCATCTTCAGCATTGTCTGTGCCTGAATAATTTGTGTAATTTCATCAAATTTTGAATGCAATTTGGAAGCATCTTCGAGTTGTTCGGCGACTGGAGCGTACTCATCATGATGCGCAATGTCTGCATTCATTTTTATTAAAGGGATAATCAGGATTAGAATCAATTTAAAAAAAATTCAGTAGATAAATAGAATCTTAACGAATGATTTTAACATTTAAGTTACGTCAATATTTTTTTTGTTGTGTTCAGAGAGGTTATCTCTTATTTCTTCTTATTAATTCTTACTTTTTCTTATTTTATTATTATTTATTCTTATGTTTTCTTATTTTTTCTTATTTCTTCTTATTGATTCTTATTTTTTCTTATTTATTCTTATTTTATTATTATTTATTCTTATTTTTTTCTTATTTGTTATATAAATTAGCTAAAAAAGCCAAAGTCTACACATATTAAAAAACAAATGGAATATTTTAGCTATATATTAGATAATCTTATTTATTATTATTTTATTATTATTGATTCCTATTTTTTTCTTATTTTTTTTCATATTTATTCTTATTTGTTTTTATTTTATAATATTTTTTTTTTAGTTTTTCTATCCTAATCCGAAATATTGATTCTAAGGAAAGTTTTGTTAATAATTTTCTTCAATTATATTAGATTTGCTTTAGAGTCTCTTTTGATACCTCAAATGTTCAAAATATCAAATGTTCCGATTCTATATATTATCTATACATTAATTTAATTAATAATTTAATTACTTGATACCCAATTCTTGTTAAACTAAGTTTAAATGATTCTTGATTTAAGCTGAATTTTACAATGATTATCGCAATAATAATAGTATTATTATTTAATACTCAGAATTACTAATAGAAATATTAACAATTATCAATGGATATTATATGGGCATTAAGAAGAACATGACCATAAACATTAATAGTCATATAAACCTGACTCGTCGGCAACAACAATCGATTATAATAGTTTAAGTTAACTGCGAAAGAGCTATGTTAATACTCGGATAGATTTACATTCTGTCGAAATTCTTAGAACTATTGTTTAGCATTCTTTATAAGTAATATGGACAAGATAAATTTCGTGCATCTGTAGTAAATTTATTTTTAAATTGTTTATATCAGAGTTAAGAGTAAAAGAGAAAAACTTTACGAACTATAAGGAATAAAAGTTTAAAATTCTTATCGATGTAGAAGACACAGCAATTTCAAATATAGACGAACAAATAATTAAATACGAATCAGATCATTATAGTCTGGACATAGGAAATGGATTTAAAAACAACCCAAAGAATATATTAAATTATTCATTAATACAAATAAAAACGAATGCTTAAAATGTTGTAATAAATAATATTCTAAAAATTTACTTAACAATGTATATTGCAAGTTGGAAAGCTGAACGAGCTTTCTCTAAACTCACATTTATAAAAAATAAATATATATCGACCATAAGGGATGAGACTCTGAATTTTTTTGTGTTTTTATAGAAGCAGATCGATTATTTATGTAATTATAATTCGTCGCCCCTCAATTATATGCTATTAGGGGCTTCTAAGATGTAATTACCATAAGACCCCAAAAAGTCACCACCCATTATTAGTCCATTGTACAGCTTGGTTTAACTTTCTGAAAAGTTAATTTGTGTATTTGGTGGGATGTAAGAGAAATAATTCAATAATAGCCGTGCCGTTGAGGTATTATATATTGGATACCCCAAGTTCCTGATTTTTCTCGAATAACCCCTATAATATAAATCCTATATGTCACAAAATTTTTGTATTTTTCTAAAATAGTTTAAGGAATAAATATTTTAAATAATTATTATCCTTTATTTTCTACAATTGCGAAAAAAAATATTAAAAACAACAACATTCTCTGCATTTTCATGCGCGCGAAGTTTTTTCTCGTTCGCACCCAGTACGATGTGCCGAGTGCGAGTGAAACGTGCGAGTGACACATTCTGCAAGAGCTATCATTTACGCATCATATTGATTAGTACGCATTAGTTTAAAAAAAATGTCAAGATATTGATAAAGAATTCTTCATTGTCTTGACTTTAAATGCTTGGGGTAAGTTTAAGCAATTGGGGCGAAATTGGATTAAACAAGAAAATAAAAATCAAACCTCCAATGGGATTTATCAGAATAGAAATAATTCTTTATCTCGATGATGGACACTCTTATAATCAGAAACGACTTAAGAAAAAAATCCGGAGTTAAGCTGGGAGGTCCGCCACACCCTCAATATTTCCCAGACCACTCTCCTTCTGATTGAATTCTCTTTAGGTCCATGGACTATAGGGACTACATGGACTTCGAGAGAAAAATGTGAACTTTAACTTAATATATTACTATAGATTATTAAACCATTATTTTTTATTATGGTTAAACAGTATTCATTGATCGAGAGTGAATATTTATTGAAATCCATCATCAACATTGATGTCACGAAATTGAAGAGGGTTGACAATGGCTGTTCTGTAGTACATATGTTCCTTTATTCTCGTAAGTGACGATTTTATCCGATTGACAAGAGGCGTGTCGGCTTTAGGGCCCGCGTCGGTCTTTGCCGAAAGCCCGCGTCGGCCGACAATGGCGAGGGAGGCCTGGCGGTCGGCCATATTGATCACGGTCGGATCGACGTGAATTGAGAATGAGGCATATAATCAATAGGCCAACTGGGCAACCAATAACCACACAATCGCCGGTTGTCAGCTACCGTCGCCCATAAAGCAGCGAGGCCGAGCCGCCCACGCGACAGCCCCGACATGTTTACAAGAGGCGGCCGCCACCGCCCCGACCTGCCCCCACCACTCTGCGTCCTCGTCAACGTCGCCGTCACCGTCGTCAAGGTACCCCAACCAAAAAAAATGCTGGAGCACAATGAGTAATGCCCAATACAATGAAAACTTGTATCAATAAATAGCATGAATAAAAAAATCAGATTCAGTTTTTCCAAGAAAGTTCTATTGGGGACTCTGAGTTTTTGATTTTTCTCGAATAACTCTTTTAACATAAATAAAATTATAGGAATAAATATTATAAATAAGCATTGTCCTTTATTTTCTGCAATTGCGCAAAAAAAATAATAACATTATTCACTTCTGTTGCCTCTGGTGCGATGTTTTTAATCGCTCGCATCCGGTACGATATAAACGATAAAACGTACGAGAACACGTGATATGAGAGCACAGTTTGCGACGAGACATCGCTAAGAGCTTTGTCATTAAGCGTCATATTCGTCATCGTTAGATGACACATTTCACGCAAACTATTAGGGGTAATAAGTAATGCAGTGGCGTACGGTGGACTTGATGTTGGGTGTGCTGAATGTGGAAAAAAAATATAACAAAAGAATACAGTTTTTTTTAATGAATTTTATTAATTATTTATATAATAATTCTATTCTTTCTTTAATAAAATTCATTACCAAAAAACTGTATTTTTTTCCACATTCAGCACACCCAAAATCAAAACCATCGAAGTAATTTCGTTTTTTTCAATAAAATTCTTATACTTTATTTAACTTTTCTTATACACAATAATTCCCCATATTATCTATAACCTTCTGCCACCTTCCTTTCAAATCATCCATGCCCTTCCTGTAAAACTCTGCGGGTTTTGACTGAAAATAGTCTGAAAGGGCTGTATTCACCTCTTCTTAGGAATTGAAATTTTGATCTCTTAAAAAATGTTCCATAGAACGAAATAAGTAAAAATCAGATGGTGCGAGATCCGGCGAATATGGATGATGCAACAGGGTTCTTTTTGAATCCTTCTTAACTTCTGAATTTTTCTTAACTTCTTTTGGATTTCTACTGGACCAGGATGTACCGACCTTTTCCGATAATTTTTCAATGTTCAGCATCGGGTTGACTTCGATTGCAGAATTTACGACTGTTTCATCCGCCTGGACAGGTCGATCACTTCGAGGCTCGTTTTCCAAACAAAAATCACCAGATTTAAATTCTTTGAACCATTGTGACATCCAATATGTCACCGCAAATCTCGCTAATATCTTTCGTAGTCTCTGTCGCTTTCTTTTTCAAATATTGATATTGAAAAAGTATACACATCCGCAGATGTTATTCCGACGGACACGTCTCTCCCATTGTCGTCAGAGAAATAAAGAAGCCGTTTTTTTTTACTAAAGGCCACGAGCAGGTAACCGATACACAAGAGAATCTTAAAACACGTCCTTACTGCCTAATAGGTTGAAGGAGACTATTTTAAAGATGGCGCATCGAAAAAACGACATTACTTATGGGTACCCCTAATATTTTAAAATCCATGGATTGTATTAATTTAATAAAAATGTTCAAATATAGTCCGCACATTATTACATTTAAATTTACAGATTGAAAAGATGATGAACCATCTGAGTGTTTTAAAGAGTTTGATGGAGACATTTGATGATTTAATCTTCGAAGTTGGCAGAATAATGTCTAATTTTGACTGGTCATAAGCTATGAATCATTAAGTTGTGATTTTGGTTACCAAATCGATTCAGAGGCTAGTACAAAAATGACCATAAGATTTGCAATAATTCTCATCACCCAAAACAGGAATTAACTCTTTTTTGATAATAAATAATATCAAATAATAAAGGTGCTATTTATTTTTATTCGATTTCGTGGTCTCTGTGTCCGTATTCGCTGTAAATGGTGCTTTGTAACCTTTTTTTTTATTAAAATATTCTAAAAATGAATAAACAATATTGCAAATATTTTAGTAAATAAAATACCTGAGAATCTTAAAAAGTCGTCATTCACAATCAATTGCCGATGTAAAAAAAACTGCAAAAATTATAGATCAACTCCATTCCTCAGACGACTTAATTTGCTATGTAGACGGAGTCATGGTAGAAAAACTTTCGACATTTATTTATGTGTGCTGCAATCTGGGCAACAACTGGGACCAATTTGCGACAAAGCGAGGAAGCCAGAACCGTGATTGTCCGGATGAAAAAAATCTTTGTAGACAGGAATTGAGAAGAACTCTATTGGGGACCCTAAGTTTTAATTTTTCACGAATAACACTTTTAAAATAAATCCCACATGAAATAATTTTTATATTTGTCTAAAAAAGTCCAAAGAATTCATAATATAAATAAGTATTGTCTGCAATTGCGAAAAAAAATAAAAACAACAATATTCGCAATATGTCAAGCGCACAATGATTTTTCTCGCTGACATCCGCTACGATATGCCGTGTGCGAGTGACACATGCTGCAAGAAAATGAATAAAAAATTTTATTCTTCAAAATAATCCTTTTTTTTAAATGTAAATATTGGAGTATCTGAGATACCTCGAATGTTTTCGAGCCGCCGTGACGGATGGATTAAGTGTTCTCCGTCACTCCTTCTATTAAACGATTAAAATCCTAGAAGCTTACGATGTGGGTGTGCAGATTAATGCTCCGTATCAGTTGGATGGATAGAGTTATAAACATAATTAAATTAAAACAAAACTTAATTAACTAAAAAACGTATAAAAATCCGCAAATCATTCTTCAGGGTGAGATTGATTAAAAAAAGATGAGTACCAAGGACGTCCTGACTAAAGAATCCACGGCAGATGTTTAGAAGAAATACCACCTCTAGGGTAGCAATATACACAAAACAAAAATATCCAGAAGAAGAATAATCTAATATAAACTTATGATTTATACAACGCGTTAAATAATTCTCTTTTAATTATAATGCTATTAGCGATAATAAAATATATTATAATAAAAGGGACCATGTCGGATATCAATTATCAAGCAATAACGTTAAACGTGCAATAAATTCAATAAACTCTTTTACAGCTCTTAATAGTATGTTATAAATAATAGTACACGTATTAACGCAATTGAATTAATATATTTTATAATGCGTCCAGCATCCGGCGACAATTGCCATATAAATAATATTACATATGTTTATATTTGCATAGACAGCGATTCAATCGTCGAAAATCGAGATGAACAACGATCAGAAGTCGCCCAAATTGGAGCGTCCCAATTAACCGGCACGCGTGCCGTCGTTCGAATATTTGAATGAGTCTCGCGCGTCCGTTAGCAGCGATTTGACACAAATGGATCGATTTGGGGCCAGAACTGTATACGGCCTAATCGGCAAATGGTCCGAGATGAGCCACGTGACTAACGGGCGTCTCGCAGCTCCCCGGAAACGCGTCCATTGCTCGCCGAGTGGGATGTTGTCGAGTGTAGTGAGCGATCGATTAGCGCGACGCCATTGAGATCGAGCGAAGTGTGCCAGAACTGTTTCTGGAGATGCTGGAATCCGGCCGCGCGAGAACAATGGCGAATTAGCGATCGGCGGCCAATTCATTAGCCGCTAATTAAAATTATCTATTCAAATATCGATCGATCATGTTTTAAAGTTTGTTGATGTATTGTATCGAGAATATCGCACACGGCATCGATTGATCGATTGAAACAATGCGTCGACACAATGTGTGCTAATTAAATGCAGATTTGCTGATGATGCTCGATGGAACGATGGGCGTACCTTTTTTTTAATCGGACCCCACGCACTGATGTGTTTTTAATCTAATTAACAATAATAATACATATATGTGTATTGGAAATAATTAAATATAACTTATTATTTAATAAACTATTACAACATTGTAAAATAACATTGTGTTCTGCTTTCAACGAATTACTACAAATCTTCGTAGTCACTCTGTGTTCCAAATTCTGGGGCATTTATATTTATATTGCAAAAGGCAGTAGTGGAAGCATCGCTCTTGTTTGTCCTGATCCCATAGCATGTATCGATCGGATCACAGAACTCGATCAATCCCAAACCATGGGGACATGCTCTTGTTTTTTAAAGTAGTGCTCATATTTAAACCATAGTATAGCTCATTTGAGAAATGGATTTTCTTGCCCTTGTAGTTTATGATTAAGCCGATTTAGATGAGACGTAACGTCTACCATGAAATAAAGTTTTGGTTCCACTAATCGTCTGTTACTTCTGGATAGTGAACACCTTTCTCAAGAAGAAATGCTTTGTTTTCTGGTAATAGGGATTCGAAACGTTTTAAAACGTTCCCTTTTAATAACCAACGTACCGGGTTATAAAGGAGAAGACCATTGTACTCACTCTCCATTTCAACTATTTTTTTTTAAATTGGCGATGTTTGATAGCTTTAGTTAAAATGGAATTGATAATCGTAATCACCAATTCCATAACTTTACAAATTTCTTCTGGAAATGTCTGCGCACAAAGCGCTTCTTAATGAATGATGCAATGGTAAGTATCTTGTAATTATTTTTTTGTTTAAAAATAGCAATAAGCCCCTTTTTTAAGCCGGTCAAGCCCCTTAAGCACTTAAGGGGCCAAAGAGCCGCATGCGGTTCCGGAGTCGCACTTTGTCGTCCCCTGGACTAAACAAACCAATTTACTAGATTTTTCCCGACGTAAAAGTTTTATTAATAATACCTTATTTTTAATGTTTGCATCCCTAAATAATATCCCCAAACAATATAATTCTGTTTACAGTGAAGATTTTCTCGAATATGATTACATATGACAATCAATTTAGTCGTAGAAGATGGACTGATTTGGTAAAATTTACCACAATTTTAGCGAATGGTAAATATTTGTCAGACTTTCTTGAAGCATTTAAGATATTTTGACTAGATCCTCGTGTGAATTGGTAGTGAAAGTGGGATAGAGTGCAAGAAATGGGATGTGTGATGATTTAAGCGATGAAAGCAAATCTGTACATGTTCAAATGTGCCAAGAATTAATTAAATTAGAGGAAATATTTTGTGACAGAGAAAGAAAAATGGTTTATGTGCTATAAACCAATGTCGTAAAACATTAGCTTTTTAAGGGTAGGTGCTACTGGCAACACCAAAACTAAACCTAATTATCAAAAAGGTACCTTTGTATGTATAGTGGGATTGTAAACTATTGAAACCTATATGAAAAAATATATTTTCTAAAAGTATTATTTTTTAATTAGTGATTTCTAAAATTAGGCAGTAGCATAGGAAAATGCAGATAATCATTTTGTTCTAATTCTTTTCTAAAGGCGGGTAACAAAGATTTTTGTTTCCCGCTATTTGTAGCAATTTTTGATATTAGTAGCAATTTTTCACGATTGTAATCGTAATGAAAATAAAAGAAAAGCTCTTCAATCAGATGTATAATATATAATGTAGGTATTTGTCTAATTCGTTAAATATCTAATATTCAAGAAGACAGAATAGTGTCGAAATGCAGTAACAGATCATTGCGAAATCCTGACCGTTACGTCAATTCGCAGCAAACATTTCTTCGTTTAAAAATCAATCATTACTGTTAGCGCGAAAGAAAATACGTTCAAATTTTGCAATAATGGTGGCTGAAAAACGAGCTCGCCGACGGAATGCAGGCATTAGCATCTGGGATGCAAATGAGTCACGTCAGTTTTGGTATTCAGCAGCAGCAGAAGCGGCGGCGGCGGCGACGGCGGCAGCAGCCCGGTCCGAATGTTGGCCTGCAGTGGCACAATCTGCCAATAAACAGCGGCGGAATGTCGCTGCATTCAATTTCATTTACTAATATGGGCGACGTAACTAACTATCGGCACAGTAACTAATTGCCAACAAGCCACAATAAAGCATGCACCAGTTATTGGTTCCGGAGGAGGCCGGTGGCGCTAGTGCCGGTGCTGCAGCTGCCCCCAGCCATCTGCGAGCCAGCCCAGATTGGAATCGCGCCATTTGCAATAAGTCGCGCCAAATAAGAATTGTCGAGTTATGCATTTTCAGCATTGCCGGATGTCGGCGGCGGACTTATTGCGGCATTGTTTCAGTTGATACGGGGATAACTCTATACTGTTCCCATACACATACACCCAGCACTGGATGTACGCGGGAAATATAATTCGCGTCAAATGAAAATACGGAAAAGTGACATTAATTTCACCGAAACTCCAAATATGAGGTATTTTCAAAAGAAATCAATTATTTTGAATGCTATCATTTGAGTTTAGTTTGTGTTCATACACGATAGGAACAGTAGCTTACGGTGGGTGTTGATGTTGGGTGTGCTGTATATGGAAAAAAATACAGTTTTTTTTTAATGAATTTTACCATTATTTAAACATTATTTCTATTTATCGTTTTTGCGACATAATATTTTTAATAACACTATCGTAAAGTGTGTCCTGTTTTAGTTTTCTCCATATTAGGCTTAGGCCACATAGTCTTTCCTGACCTTGTGAGCTTCGATAGCATGTTTGAATTCTGTTTGGAGTAGAAAATGGGCGTTCTGCTGACGCAGTGATACTTGGAATAGTTCAAATTAGTTTTCCTAGTTTATAAACTTCTTGAAACCCCGACTCAAGATTATTTTTTTCCATGAACTTTACTAATTCATAAACAGATTTTTTGAAAATTCGGAGCATGAATAAATAACGGTAAGCTAGTTTTTTAAACGTAAATAATCAAACAATGTTTCATATATTTTTTTAGGATTATTAATTAAAATATAAACGATAAAAAATCTTTAAATTAAGCATATTTTTCATTCGTTAGGAGCTGGAAGTATTCTAATTATGACATTGCATAAAATCGGCATTTGATTTGATTGAATATGCTCTCAAGTATTTTATTAATACATTGTTGTCGGGAAACGAAGTACTACGTTTTTTACTCTCTGGTGGTGGACGCCGGGCAACGTAATAATTCGTGTTGCGTAATAACATATTTTGTTGCTAAATCGTATCTTACTTCAAACTTCACATTTCACTCACAAATTTATATTTATTATGCTTTAGTTTTAATTTATAAATAAATTATGAAAAGAAAAAAAATGGTCTAAAAATATACAATTTTTTGTGTGCTCGAATAAACCTTGACGCAGATCCCGTTGGCTTGATTTTTTTGACCTTCAATGCGCAATAACTCTTGACATTTTGGGGTTCTTTCTACCTGACGAAGGGATGAATGGTAGGAATGTTTTGTTCATATTTCTACAAAATATTAGTGTTTATGTAACCGTATACATGTTCGGTCGTTGTCATTGAGACCATCATTTTATCATTGCTGCAAAATAAGGTATATTACATTTAAAATTTCACTAAATTCGAGGATATTTCAAAAGTTATAGCCTTTTAAAAAATGTTAAAAAAAACTCGCGCGCGAACCCAAAAATCCCCGCAAACAATCTGCTAAGCAACTGAGATCGAGATCGAGATCGAGTAGACGAATGTGCTGCGACTAGAAAGCACGCCTTCGGCCGTTAAACTGCATACAAAAACATTAGTTTCACTAGCTGAGACCCTACGCCCACATAGGCGACGGTACTGTATGCGGTAACGCACTTGTAAGGTCGTGCAGCGGTCATAGCGAACGCCTTGCCCAATACATTCACGTGCGTATACGATATCCTTCCGGTTTACAAAAATACTTTAATTATCAAATATTCAAACCTTAAATACATTTTTCATGTTCTATAGTTTGCGGGTGTGCGGCGCATACCTAGCCCACCCTGAAAATACGCCCCTGGATAGGGTAAACATTTTCGTAAGATTTTTTTGTTATGCGATTTCGCCTTTATGTGTAGCCTTAAGCTCTTAAGACAAGTATCTGAATCTTTTTTTGAATAAAATTGTAAATGGAGACGAGAAGTGGATAATTAACGATAAAATGAGAAGAAAAAATCAATGGCTTTCCAAAAAATTAAAACCCGTTCCAACGCCTAAGCCAGAATTGACATTTCGGTAGGTGCTTTTATGCATTTGGTCGAATATGTGTGGAGTTATTAAAACCGCAAATGTACAAGTTTATTGTCGATAATTAGACACCTTGAATCACAAGCTGAAAGAAAGAAAAAAATAAACAACTAAAATGGGAAGTACTTTCACATCCCTCATATTCACCAAATCTACCCCCGTTGGATTATCATATATTTCGATAGTTAGAACATTCGCTGAATGATACAATAAATTTAAGTGTAGGTATTGTCAAAAATCAACTTGATTCATATTTTGCGTTGAAACCTTCCAGCTTTTATAAGAGGGGGATCGAAAATTTACAAGAAAGATGGGAAAAGGTTGTAAGTAACAATAGTAATTATATTTTGAAATAATGTTTGTTAATCGTAAAATTAAAAAAGAAAAATAAAATTTTATACGAGAAAAAAAATAATTGTTTTTTTTTGAAAAAACCTAATAACACTAAAATAATCATATCTGATTAAAAACAAAAGAAATCATCAAGTCATTAAGTGCTTTATTTATTCATATTTTTTATGTTTATATTATATTAACGTTTTATATTTAAAAATAAATAATGTGTTTTAATAACAATTTTTTGAATTTTTATTAGTAGGAGTTATCGGTTAAAATTTCTGAGTAGAGGAAAAAAATTGGGAAACCTTGCTAGAGATAGTTTAAAAAGTGTGACTATTTCAGATGAATAAGAAATCAATCAATTTGACATCTTGTCTATAAATTCTCACAGCATTTATTAATTGTTTCATTCACATTAAATAATCATTAATATATTTATATGGCAATGACCATAAAATGAAAATTATTTCATACTCATAAAATTGAAATTCGACTTATAACGCTAGGTTATTATTATTCATAAAGATAATGAAACTGTAATAAATATAATTATTGAATATATAAACAAAGTTATATAATTTATAATAAATACTATTTTTTATCAAAAATGAACATAATGGAGTTTTATTAAAATTGATTTTCGTAATAACGTATTGCTTTTTAAAACTTACTATCTAGAGCAGTGATCCGCAACATTTCAAGTTAAGTAATAAAATCATTTGTATAATTATGTATGTATAATAGTTTTAATAAATATAATAGTATAAGTAATTTATTTGAGATCTATGTGACTGTATAATTTAATTTAATTAATGCTTCAAAAGACAAGTACATTATTTTTAACAGAATTGTATTGGTTTTACAAACGTTTCGACATTTTATCGGTACGAGCTTTCGTCCGCATACTTTTTTTAATAATTATAAATATCAGACTCACCGAATCCAGTTCTCCCAGCTAGGCTTTATTCCTACCTTTGCGTCGTTATGAGCTCTCTTCTACTGGCAATATTCTACAGAAATAATTTATAGGGCAACTTGTATTACGTTTCTAACACTTTGTTGTTTAACTGCCAGACAAACCTCGGCATGTAGTGGCCAGGAGCTGTTCATTTCTCTTCCATCTCCATCCATAACCATTAGTGCACTACACGATAACCACAAATATCACACACTGTACCGAGAAACGACATTAATTATTTATTTATAAATAAAAGAACAGCAAAATTTTATTCTTTTTTTTATTTTTTGTCCTAAACGTATACATAATATATTTAAAAAGATGAAATTTTTTAGTGACAATTCAGTGCATCAAAATACGTTGATTATATGTATTTTAAAATAAATAAATATTAATAAGTAAATTAAGCATATATTTTGAGTTATGTATGTAGTGAAATAAGTAGGTATATACTATTTTTTTATATTTATTGTGGATGCAATATCGTTTTATAAGAATTTATTTGACATTGGTATATAAATTGAATATAATGAATTTTAATCAATAATAATTTTAGTGTTGCCATTTGAATAAAGATTTTTTATTTGGATGAATAATTGACATCGAGATCCGTCACGTCTTTAATATTCCTAATTTTTTTGTCGGATGAAATGCGCTATATTTATTCAAATAAATGATAAGTCCAAATTTCTACTTGTTTTTGACATTGCCACATACTAAGTTTTGTCACATACTAAGTTTTTAATATTTGAAAAAGCATAATAAAAAACGAAAAAAAAAACCAAATATAGTAGAGTTAAAAATGCATTACCCGTCATAGCTTGGAGGTAATTACAATCAAATTACGATTGTTTAAGTTAATTCCAATAAGCGCAGATAGTATTCAGATGGGTGACCATTCTGAATACTTCTGAGTGACGCTGGTCAACAGAGGGGTGAAATGAAAGCTGACGACCTTCATTTCACAAAAAAACAATTGTCAAAAAATATAAGCTGGGAAGCGGGGAGCAGCGCTCTTCAGTATAAAATTAAACACTGCGGTGCAGAAGGCAACGGGAAACCACTGCACTATATATTCCCATGAAAACCATGTCCATGGTCCGCCATAAGGGGAATCATGCAACATGGTCACGATCCTCAGAAATGAGGGAAACTGGATTAATATCTTATATAAAAAAAACAAAACATAATAATATGTAATCGCTTCACGACTCAATAAAAAAAAATCCGAAAGCTATGGTTAACATTGATAAACGAGTCACAGAAGCAAAAAAGCCGTTAGTAGCTTTTATATTTAATAGATAGAGAAAAAAAGAAGAGGAGCAAGCTAAAATTTGCTAAGAAGTTGATCATTGATTATGATTTTTTTTAAATGGAAAACCAGGGATCTGAGTTTAATTATATTTGTTATCTACTTCTCTTTTTTTAGTGGGAAGTACGACTGTTTTATGTATGGGAATTCTATGAAAGGATTGGGAGTATTTAGGGTGATAGTTAGAGAGGGAGAAAATATAGGGGTTTATATTTGTAAATTTGTAGAGATTATCGAAGAAAGAGATGATATATTTTTTAAAGAGGTCTTTAAGGGGGAGGATTTTTAGATTATTATCACAATATGCGTTTGTAATTGTCTGTAGTGTGATATTTATCTTCTTCTGAATTTTGTTTATGTGTGTAGATGCGTCGAGCTACAGATCTGGGAAACGTATAGAATTTAAGGACGGGATGATGACAGTAAATAAAAGTGTTTTTAATTCGAAAGAAAGGATACTATTTCTGCATATAAGAGGACAAGGGAGAGCGTTACTTGTGTTGATTTTCTTAATTACTGAAAGTGACCCCGAAGTACTTCGCTTCGGAATTTCGATGAATAAGGATATTTCTAATGTTAATATTAGGCGGATTTGATATTTTTTTAAAGAGAAAATATTGCCAGTGTCTTCAAAGGGTTGATTAGTATTAACCATTTGAGTGAGACCAGCTGAGATGAGTTTAAAGTAACCACTGTCATGCCAGACCTTGTCAAAGGTACGAGTGATATCTAATAAAAATCACATCGGAATATTGTTAAAAATTAAAACCGGTAATTTCAGAAACGCGAAGAAGCTTATATAAGAATAATAATAATATATATTTAGATATGTTAAAAGCTATTAATATAATGAAAATAACTATCTCAATACTTTATTTTAAGATAATATATAAAGATCACGATTCAGAAATATTACATAATATGGGTTTATTTAAGAGTCGTCGATTTTGTTAATTAATTAGGAAATTATGTTAAAGATTTCTACTAAACTCGATGAAATAAACACAAAAGATTTTCTTTAACGCGCTTAAAATCTAAGTCTCGTACATTGCCGATACATTTTGCATACAAAACACTATGCTCTCGATAATCTGCAACGATATTTCATCAATAATTTCATGGATTTAAGCCCGGTTACTTTGTATTCCGATCGCATTCGCGTTCTCCGCATACGCGAACGCGATCTAATTGATTTTCTAAATAACAAACGAGTTTATTGTACGTGGCCGCTGCAGATGCATCTGGTACCACTTTCGCTATACCAACATACGTACATGTACCAACGAATTATTACCAATAAATCACTATTATTCTTTACATCACAATGAAGCCCAAAAAAATCAATAAACAGCAAGCAAACAAGCGATACTCGTAAATCAAGCGATAGACTCTGCACAAAAAGCGACATATGGCAAGTAAAGATGCTCGATACTCGTTATTTATCGACGAGCTGATTAATCGCTCGATAAATTATAATCTGACGATGTAAATTATATTTATTTATATCCGTTTTTTTGGCGCGAACAAATTCACTTGTCGTCTCGAAGAAAGATCTCCATTGCCATGATCTTATGATTGATCAGGCGAAATTATTGTAATTTATCATGTTATTTACATAATCAAAAAAGTACTAAACTGTTAGTTATAACTATTCAACTGACAGATGCTAGCGTAATAAAAAATAAGTTTATTTTAATACAATGCTAAATCATCATTGATTAAAAAAACACAGTATCCAGCTACGTCGTATTAATAATAATTACTGAAATATATCTAATATTTAATTCAGAAGTCATAGGCGTATGAAGAATAAATATTTTTTTATTATATTAATGTGTAAAAAAACATAATTATATATATAAGGTAAACCGAAAACTAATGACAAATTTTTTTCACAAGCACTCTACAAATATTACTAAGATATTTTCCATTGTTTTACATAAATCTTTCTGAACAGTTAAAAACCCCTGCAGAAGACTTTCTAAATACAACTCCTCAATTTTTTCATGTGAATTTGTACATCCTCTGTTTTTTTTTAACATTTTCGCCATATCTCTTTGTTCATGTTTTATTAATTCAAAATGAATTACGTCCAAAATATCTAATCAAACACAAAGAAGTATTTATTACAAGGTCAATAATAACCAAGAGGTTAGAACTTGTACTTGATTTAAAGAAAGTCATTGTTTATTTTCTTTGGGTGTTGTATAACATCCACTGTTCATTACTACAATAGTTTAAAGCCTTCTCTGAAACGGATCGGTCTCATACTTAGTCAAGAGTGACGAACATTTGGTTAACGTTTGTTCTAGAGGTGCTAAAGAAAGTTTATACGGTACCCATCTTCTTTGTAATTTTTTTTATCGATCTTTTTATTCGTTCGAGTTGACCAGGGACAGCTAAAATCTTGTGAACATTTCTTTGTGGTTTACTAAATTCGTATCCCATAAAATGAATTTAAAGTGATGCCGTTCAGTTTTAGTGATGTTTCTGTTATCTTAAATCAATGTCTAAATTTCTATCGCCCTATTATATTTTTTTTAATCATCGTCTATGATATTTTAAAAATTTTAAGACGTATCTAAAATTGCAGATAGTCCCCGTAGTTACGGCTTCAATCCTTTATCGAATAAAACTGTAATAAAAATTGTGAATCTCTGAAATTGTGGTCTCCTTAATCTCTGGTCCTGACATTTTTTACTTAATCTCTGGTCCGGGCACGCTGAAACCTCGTTTTAACGTGCCCGGATTTCACGTTAAATTTTTACAGTTCCGTTTTATTTGAGTACATTTAATACCCGCTTTTACATTTTTATTTTCCCGCAATTTATGATTAGAAAATTTAAAACTCAAATCAATTTATAATAATAATCAATTGAATGTGCGATAATTTTAAATGTTTGAAATGAATATAATTTAAATGATAACTTCAAAATTTGTTGGAAAAATAACTTTTAAGTTTAAATGCTTTGATGGGAGCTAAGAATTGAAAAAAAAATCTGATTCCTAGATAGAGGTCCTGCTTATCCAACTAATTTAACACTGAGGAATATAAAATTAGCCTTCTCCCCTCCATACTGTATCAGTCATTAGACTTGGGAACAATCTGTGCTTTCAAACATTACTACCGCAAAAATCTGATACAAATATTAATATTAAATTGGAACGACAAGAATATCCTATAAATGTTAAGGTATCTATGTTAGATGTATTGTTAGGGCATGGGGTGAAATTGAAGAAATGACGATAAATTGTTTCTGAAAAGCTGGAATTGTCAAGGTACAAGAAAATAAAATATAAAATACTACCGATGAGAGACTCGGCAGAGCCTGGTCAAATATACTATAAAAATATATTACGGCACACAATGTTATTGATGGCTGGGAACAAATTTCTACATAAACTTTACATATTACATGGACCTCTACAATGTAGAGGTCTACATTAACGTGATGATATCTGAAGTTATGGATAGCACCGACGAAAAATTATCTGGTGAGGAAGAGTTAAACATATTTATCCATCCAATTCCAACAAAGGAAGATCCTATGAGTAACATGATACAAGACGAAACTTTCTTATCGATTTATAAGATCGAAAGAGGTGTAAACCAGCACAAAAATATGTACCAAACTGATTTGCGTGATTATCTAAATAAAAAATAATTTCAATTTTTAAATGTTTTTTATTTTAACCCGAATCTGCGTTTTCTCTTCAATTACGTATTTTTTATCGATCCATTCAAAAAATTAAAGACGGGGTTGCACTGCATTAAATTCTCGTGTAGTCAATTTATTAATTATTGATTCGAAATATTTGTTGATCGGCATGTAGACCATAGTAATCAGGAAGTCTCCCTACCTGGATTAGCAGGGTTTCCTGGTAGTCTCCCTGGATGCGTCCGAGGTAGTGATTTTAGCGTCGTCTGATTATAGTTTCGTTAGTCTGTCAATTGTTAGTGCGTTGTGGTTCGCCATAAGCAGTGTTATGGCTTGTAGGTAACATCCATATATTTCGATATTGCAAGTTAACCGCGACTGAGCTAAGTTAGTAGTCGGAATTCTTTATACCACTGGCTAGGAGGATGTAAGAGGAAGATAATCTATTGAGCCTTCGCATCGCTTCAGAAAATAATATTTATGTGGGTAGTTTGTTGAAATACCACTAATGCCACCAACTCCGCGTTGAATAAATATTTATAAAACAAATAATATTATTTCAATCCAACTGCAATAATATAAACAATTAACAATTAACCTGTGTCGTGGTTTGACACTTGGGGGAATATTAACACTCAAGGACCCGGTCCCGCGTTAGTGCGGAATTTTTCGTAAACGGTAAACACCCGCACCCGCACTAACGCGGGTTAACACGAAACGTGTTATCTAATGCGCTACAAAAGGCTTTCTTTTTAAGTTTCACGACTGGACACAGTTTCATTCATTGCTCTGCATGCCCTATGTAAAATATATAACATATGTATGTATTTATGGTTAAAAACTGTCCTTGAAATAATTATTTGGATCGACAACGTTCCAGTACTTACTAGACATAGACTGTAACGAATTTAGGTTTTTGTTTATCTATTCAACAAAATAACATTTTTTGGAATATTTATGTGGTAAAACCCGTCACATCCTTTATTACAGAGCTAAAACTACCTACATACTACATAAAGATATCTATTTGTTTTTTATCGTTTAAAATACAATAAATAAATATTTTCACAGCTCGAAAATTTTATTTCTTATCTAAATATTCTAATAATCTAATATAAGGATACTATAAGTATAACACTTCTCTTTTGGCCAAATTATCTCCAAAAAGAAAAAAGTTATTAATCATTTTTTACAGAGCCGCGCAAAATCGCAAGATCGATAAAAAGATGCGGGCTTAGGTGTAAGTTTCGCCTGAAAACAGCGGGTGCTTGAGTGTTAATTGCATCTTTACAGTCTTTAATATAATATACATATAAATAAAAATGTGTATAAAATGTTTATCAAATTTTTATATGGATTGAATGGCGCTTTGGAATCTTTCTGTCATGCTATTCATTCATCGTAGTCAAAAAAAAAAAAAAATATGGTAAGATGAGAGGATATATTCAGAGACGCCATGATGGGATTCGTGTGTAGCGCAACAAGATGGCGACTATATCTTACGACGGTGCGAAATGCAGGAACGTCTTAACGTTTGGTGGAGGGGCTGACACCACTCGATCCCGCTAGAGGCGCTATATGTTACGCATAATTATAGGACATATTGAAATTAAAGTGCGGGAAATTATTTCGCATTCTGTGGAATAACCACTACGGGTGTAAACTGGCAAACAAAACATGTATTATAGAACCAAATAAAGAAACACAGCGTTCTATTCTAACATGTAAAAACCATCTAAATATTTTTTTATAACATTCCGAAATACTTTGTTTAATTTTTAATCAATATAATAATGGTGTGAGAAATTCTTTCTGTTTCTCCCGATTAGTAGTCCGTTCGAGTAATCCGCATTACGTTCGCGCTCACAAATAAATGATTCGCAATTGCGCGGTTTTGCGTCGTGATTAGTGGCAGGGCACAACAGGTGCTCTGCGATCGCTCAAGTCCCGGAACTTTCTGATTGCACCTTGCCCAGTTTCAGTGGGGTCGGTAGCTGACGCGGTCATCCTCGGGCATGCGTTGAACATCCCATACATTCTCGTGGTCATGATTTAGTATCGGACGACTATGTGCGCAAACTTGCCAATACGGAAATGCATTAACGCAGCCGCGGGTAGCCGAAGAGCGGCTAGGGGGTGGGGGGCGGGGGGAGGCAGAGGCTGTGGTGTGTGGCCCCTACATATATCACGGGGCCCGCCGGCGGAATCAATTGTCCGGACCCGTGCAACACCGACACCATATATCCTTTGATTAGAATGCCAGAAATTAAACATTGTCCGCTTATTTGCCTGTCGTGGGGCGCAGGAATGCCGGTGCGCATGCGCGGCGAGCGAACCACTAGTATTTACAGTGTTTTCTCGACTAACATGAGCATACGTATCAGATTTATTTTATTTTTATTGGACAATATATTTATGTAGCATATGCGATTGTTTTTCGATTACTACATAAATATAAAAATTAATTAATATCATTAAACAGTTGGGGGATCTTTGTTACACTACGAGTGGAGGAGGAGTCATGAAAATCAGCAGTGGGCAGCAATTCAATTGTTATATTTTTTGCTGTGTTATTTATTACAGGCAATTGATCGCGCCTAAGGCGAATGCAGATTCGATCGCTATTTTTTTTTCCAAAATTTCAGGAGGACTTTCATGAAATTTTGGAATAGGTAAATTATTCATCAAATTTTATTTATAATGTAGATGAATTGGGACTTTATTAAAAATGAATGCTAACACGTACGTATATTTCTAAAGGGAAACTAGATTTAAGGGAGTATTTAAATTATTTATATTTATACATTTCTAAATCTTACAACCTTTCATACAAATTGGGGGTGGTTTTAAGAGTTTTATAATAAATAAATAATAAATTCAATTGCATTTCTTTTTATTGGTACATTTTCACTGACGTATCTTGGCATTGGTAGTACTATTGGACGCTCATATTATTATTGGTTGTCGAAAAGGTCTCAAAATGTGTGATAGCTGATTTTTTATATTGAAAAAAATGTTATTTAATTTCCGAATTATATTTTATAAAAACGACAAAGGAAGGACGACATTTAGCTAATATTGAGTAGATAATTCGAAAATCGCTTGAATTATTGGAAAAAGCACTGGGTTTTGTATAAAGTAGACAATTTTGAAGGAAATAAAAATTAATATTAATAAATAAATAGGGATTTTTTGAGAAATTATGCTCATTTAATCTTAAAATGTTTTATGACTTTATTTAAAAATATAAATTATTACATTTTAGACGTTTTGTATGATTATCATGCCGCGTTAGTGCGGGAGCGGGTGTTTACCGTTTACGAAAATTTCCGCACTAACGCAGGACCGGGTCCTCGAGAGTTAACTTTTCTCGGCGATAATGCATGGGCATAACTAAAATTAAAACTATTCAAACGAGTCGATTTATCAATAAAACTCATTGTGATATGAAAGGTTATTCTAAAAACAATTTATCAGTTTTTTAGAGACTTGACTGAAGGGCTCGGATATTAAAGTTTATAGACTACTCTTGTCTAACAATAAAAACTGTGCGCTGATGTGTTATTTTTACCTCCAAATTTCACTTCCATCTTACAGCCTATCAATCAAGTTTCAATAGTCGTATTTAAAGCTTATTATTTCATAAAATAATGAGTAACTCATTCAAAAAGAGATCAGGAGGTTATCAAACACATCGATGAAGCATTGAATAAAGTAATCCAGTAAAGTATGAAAGGTGTTTGGAAAAGGTTATTACAAGAAATTCTGACATTAAACTATTAAAAGAGATGAGTCTTTATTAATTTCCGAAAGCATTGAAGGTTGATGTTCAGACCTAAATAAAATAGCACGACGAACCCTTAACTAATGAAGAGTTGCTAAAAATCGACTACCATAGTAAGTTCTAAAAAAATTACTAATTTTTTCCCGTCCAAAAATATAGATGAGATATTTTTTGCGCTTTTTTTTCAAAATCTTTGCACTGAGAAGAAAACGACGAGGATGACAAGGAAGTGAGTTCGGTAAATTTTTCATTATAAACATATAAGCCAAACAAGGAAAACTAGCTTTTTTGCAACAAAAAAAATAGGAATCGTAATATGCATAACATTGTTATTGTTATTAATTATGATAATAATATTTAATATATCTAATGAATGTTTTGTAGAATTTTAAAGAGATTTTCTTTAAAATCTAGCGATTATCGCGAAATTATGATGATCGCGATACTGTCCAGAACGTTTCCCTCGCAATTAATGGGATTATCTGTACATTTGTCCCTGACGTTTCTCAAGATGAAAAAAATAAGTTCTATTTATGAAGATAAAAGAGGTAAAGGACTTTATGAAAATTACACTACAGAAATGCGTTAAAGATTTGAAAATGCATAAGTATAAGTGTATGATATATTTCAGGTCTGGTCAAACCACGGCCTGCGAGCCACGTGTTATTCACCGCACATTTTTTACCTTGTATTAAAAACCTTAAAAAAGCTTATTAAACGATTATGTATAATGATTTTTAAGATAGATTAAAAAAAAGATGCATATTATTAGGTAGAGTTTTTGGTTTTAGTTTAGGTTTTCTATTTTAACCCCTAAAATTATTTCTCATTAAAACTTTACACCCAAATCTACTAAAATTTTTAGCTTTTGAGCGAGAATATAAAATAAAATATCATTTTTGGTATTTATATTATTTATATTTATTCATTTCTAAATCTTGAAACGTTTCTTAGAAATTGGGGGGGTTTTTAGAGTTTTATTAAATGTTTTAATTTCCGCTAATATTGATAAATAAATAATAAATTCAATTGTATTTATTTTTAATGTTTTATTGGTACATTTTCATTGACGTATCTTGCCATTAGTAATAATATTGCACGCTCATATTATTATTGGTTGTCGAAAAGGTCTCAAAATGGGCGATAGCTGATTTTTTGTATTCAAAAAATTTTTATTTAATTATATTTTATAAAAAATACGACATTTAGCTAATATTGAGTAGATAAAGACCGAATCGCTAATATTCGAAAATCGCTTAAAATATTGGAAAAAGAACTGGGCTTTGTATGAAGGACATAAAAATTAATATTAATAAATAAATAGGGATTTTTTGAGAAATTATTTAATCTTAAAATGTTTTATGAATTTAGTTAAAAATATAAATTATTACATTTTGGACGTTTTGTATGAATATCATGTAAACTATTTGATATATTGTAAATTATTTACAACATGTAAGAAAATATTACTAGTTTTTTTTTTAGATTTAACAACGCATTGTTACATTAGTCATAAATATGTAAGACACCCTTTAATGTCAAAAAATATTTATTACTTACGCATAGAATACTATAAAATACAATACATTGTCAAGGGGAATTTACGAAAAAAAAAATACCATATTTAATGTCACAAGTAAATATATTTATGTATGCATTTCACGAATAATTTTTTTATACATTTTATAAAAAATCTAATGCAATTATATAAATTTAGAAAAACTACACATAATAATTGTATCAACATCCAATGCGGATATAAAACAATAATGAAATTAAATTCATAAACAGAAGGATGAGAATTGTAAAATAATGGTAAAAGTTTTTATTCATCAGAACATTGCACAATGAAAAACTTATTGATATATCACAATTTCATCTAAATAATAAATTATGATAATATTTTGATCCAGCGTGTAGTAGAATTCAAAATTTACTATTTATTTTTATTGAAGTAATATACTAATGATTAAGAGATAAACATCATGAGATCAAATTCAACAATAAAGAGGAAATAATCAGAATAACAACGAATTAACTAAAACGATTCATTAAAAAGAATGAATAATCACACGAAAGTAAGTTAAAAAATAGTACTTGACTTAGAATATTAGACATCAGTCTCCTTTTGATCATTATATTATTTAAAAAAAAATAAAAAAATGTTCATATCGAATGAAATTCATACATATAAGGCATTTTAGCACATTGAATGAATATTAAAATATGTTAATACATCCCATTGAGATGACTCAGTTGAGAACAGTTAAAAAATATTAGCGAAATTAATGCAAAATAAAACAGTTACATGTATACTATTCCACACCCAATAAATATATTTCGGATAACGTAATATTGTATGTTGATTATGCATAGTGTTATTATGAACGAGTCAGTGGTATAATGTAGGAGAACAAAAAACGATCAAATTTAAATATTAGTCCGAGAATGTGTAATTTAAAACTATTTTATATCATTGGCTATATGAAAAAAAGCTCAATATACAGGACGAATGGAATAAACAGTTATTATTTTGAAAATATAAACCCACTTCAGCACAATTATTATGTTGCTTATATATATAAAAAATATTAAAAAAAAGTATTTTTAATACAAATATTGAATATTATTTATTTTCTGTAAATATACGACATACTTCCGCCGTAGCGATGTATTTATTCATCATCAGATATACTTCAGTATGAAAATATATTTTTTTTTCCATTTAAATATTAATATATACAATTTTTCAATATATTTGAAGTTTTTTAATAATGTGTAGAAGAAGGTCGTCCTCGGACTTTTCTTTGACTGGGAGGTACGTAGGCTGAAACAAAAAAAATGTTTGTGATTAATTCTAGTTAAAGAATGAAATATTACATATTTGCGAATTATTAAAATGCATATGAACAATCCGGTTGATTCGTTGTGAAGGCCAGAATCACGACATCTCTATGAAATTTTGAATTTAGCCGTACATTACTCACGATTCGAGCTCGTGGTGTAATTGCATTTGTTATGGTGTGAGCAGGCCGCGGGCTACTGACAACTGCGGTAGGGAAATCTTTAAAAAAATATGATTTTATCTCAAAATTTGCGATATTTACTTCATAAATATGGGAAAAAAATTACTGACGCATTTATTTCATATAAAAACGGTAATAAAGTCTGATAAATATCGAAGATGTAGTAGAATCTCTTTAGCCGTGTCGACGGGGTATGTTTGGGACCACAACTTTTGGATTTATTTCGAATAACTCTTAATAATTACGAATAATTCTTAAAGAATAATATTATAAATAATCCACTGCAATTGCGAAAAAAAAATAAAAACAACAATATTCGCTGCTGTTGTCATACGTGTGATGTTTGATCTCGCTCGCATCCAGTACAATGCATCGGTGCGAGCGAAACGTGCGAGTGACACGTGCTGCGAGAGCTCATTTTGCGGCGAGACATCGTCGAGTGCGTGTCGAGTCAGTGCAAATTACGAAGCGTATAATGAATAACTATTTTTATTCTTAGAATAATCCATTTTTATAAAAAATGGCAAAAATTGATATCTGAGATACCCCCTTCGGATGACGCAATTCTTTTTAAGCTTTCGTGACGTATGGGTTAAATACTATTGCTCAATTTAAATCTTTAAAATCAAAATCAAAGCAGATTTACATCCAAATTCGTCCACGTCAAAAAAAAATTGGTGTCTCCAAAATTCTTGAGTCTTAGTGTTTAACAGTTGTACCCAATTGTTTATGGAACTTCATGGAGTCAATGGAGGTTTGCATCTTTTTTGTAAAGCATACCGTTATGGAGATCCCTATGCACTGTTATTTTAGAGATTCGTCATCGGTAAAGAATTCTTGGGTCACCAATCATCGTTCATACCAGCAATCCTTTTTATTCTATCTTAGGGTCTAGGTCTACCTGATCTTTAAGAAGCGGAGATTCTTTTGAACCCCGAAGCCCTGGCCTCATCCAATACTACATCCGATCTGCCGTTATGTCCGTATTATCCGATCTGCCGCTATGTCTTTTCATCTTCCGGTGAGTTTCAATGATATAGTATCCCTCTGTACACAGTCCAACTACTTCAGCCTTGGTCTTCCTTTCCTCCGGGGCCAGATAAGCCTTTTCGGCAGCTGACTGTCCCGCATTGACACGTGACCAGTACACTGGAGTCTGGCTCCTCTGACCGGTATATCCCAGTACAGCTCTTCGTTTCTTCGGATATGACATTCCCCGTCGTCGAATACGGTTCCAAATATTCATCAGAGAATTCTTTTCTCCAGGATATCCAGTTGTCGCTAATCTTCTTTTGTGTAAGCCCAACATTCAGATCCGTATGTTAGGACGGGTCTGATAAGAGCCTTGTAGAGCTTGATTTGGTCTTCTTTGAGAGGAATTTGGACGGTAGATGATTTGAAGTTAGAAATGAGTCAGAATGGTTCTTCTTCGTACTTCTTTGTAATAAGTGAGCTGAGATATGTGAACTCCTGGACGGCCTCAAAGCTGTACTCTTCGCATTTTCCACTGAAGTAATAACATTTTTAAATCGTCCGCGAAAAGTGAAAATTTACATTGAAGGACACACAATGAATACCATTTATAAATAAAATAAATAACAAAGGTCCTAAATTTGATCCCTGCGGAATACCGGAAGGTGTATTGTAAGCATACGGTTGGGAGTCATATGTCACATATTCTTTCCTCTCTATAAGGTAACTCGAGAAGAAACGTACGAGATTATCTGAGAAGCCAAAACTATATAGTTTCAAAATGAGTCTAGGATAATCAACTTTATTAAACGCTTTTTCAAAGTCGTTATAGATAACGTCGACTTGGACCTTATCCAGTAACTTAGACCCAAAATTTTAAAAACCAAGAAGGCCCGTGACTATTGCTCATCGATAATTCTGAACACAATATGGTTTAATATGTATTTATGCAGTTTTGTTTGGAGAATGGAACACCTATTTTGTGAAATCTTAATTAACCACTTTATGAGCGAATTATTTTTGCAAAAACGTTCTAAAAAGATGCATTTTTTTGCTTTTAATTTGAAGCATATAATTATAATAAAAACATAAAATATCTTTATATTTTTTTCAAACCCTTTCGGTCCATTTTTTGCACTTTTACGCAAAAAAAACGTATTTCATGAATAGTTTTTAAATTCAATTGGAACAAAATAAGCTAAGAAACAATAAAAAAACTGTGATTTATTTAAGCATGCATCTGGCTTCACACGAATACGCGTGACCGCGGAAATTGGAACGCTTCTGCTTGACGCGTATTCGCGTCAACCGGCATCAAGTGGTTAAAAAAGTTTTTCTCGCATTCATTTTCTTTTATATCAAATGAAGGGGAAAGATTTTGTCTAAACCGAATCTCTAGAAAAGGCGACAAACAGTAAAAAAAATACGGATAGAGAAATTAAACATTGGCCGAAATCTCTATGGAAGAAAACGAGGAATTTAAAATACTACACATTGAAAATGATTAGATTAGTTATAATTTGTAAAAGTCCATTTATAGCTGAAAAAAAAAATACTTAAATTGAAGGTATGCCAATATTTTTATACTTATGCAAACAAAAATATATAAATATCTTACAAGGTAAAAAAAAAAAGAATATCCGAGTTTTTTTTTTTATATTTTTTTAATAAAAAAAATAATTATTGATTAAGTTTCCTACCACTGGAATAAGTAGACGTCGCCAAAGAGCGATATGATCCGCAGATTTCACTCATTGTCGTCGTGAACACGGATTGACCACAGTCAACTTCAATAGGTTTGACATGAGCGGATCACATCGGCGTCTCGTGCCACGGCAGCGTCGCTAACTGTCCGATGCGATAGCGATCACGGTGGACGTTGACGAATTTTAGGGCTGGACCGTTACGTCAGATAATCCCAACTGTCCGCGACACTATGATTCATGGCCGAAAGGCCGCGGACTTGGGACCGAAACGCAATTAAAAGTGATATGTGCGCTCGCGATGGCCGATAAAGCGGCGTTATTTAATTTTTTTTGTCACCGGAAATATAATTTAATTTAAGAGACCGCGTGCTCATCTGCGCATACAATCTGCATGTAGCAACCGTTTCGGTAAGAAATCTTTTTGGCAGGTGTGATATCGTCGCAATCTTAAGTGGGTTTTTGTTAATGGCCAGTCTGGTGGAATCGGAATTGCATGAGTTTGGATACTTACACGAGGCGAGGCTTGATATCACATGTCTCCCCAGAGGACGGCCTTCTTGCTCCGGTCCACGCTCACCAGGCTGCCGCCATGAGGGCTCCATGCGACGGCGGCGACTGCGCATCTGAAACCAAAACGACATTGTCAATACAAGCGAATCGGCCGCTGGAACGCCGTGGAATTCCAGCTTTATGGAAACGGAATTCCGGCTGCAGAAAAACGGATTTTTTTAGGTTTTCGACGGATAAATAAATTGTTTGCCGATGCATCGAGCATTGCAGTCACGCGCGAAATCTGCAATGACCGCAACGTTGAAATTTAACAAAAGTTATTCCATTATTCTCAACAAATTGCGTATAATTTGATTATAGCTGCTGATTTTATCGATGTTTATGATTAATTCAGACAAAGATATATTACATTATAGATAAATTAATACAATATCATCTTTCATCTACAAATTTTATATGCACATCGTGAAATTAATATTTTTATAAGGATAACAATAAAATTAATCACTCAAGTGAGTTATAAATGAACAATAAAATTAAATGCATTTTATTTAAATGGTAATTGTAATCGACTGAAAGAGATTTATTTAAGATTAAGAAAATGGAAAATTACATTTAAATGTATAATCAATTTTTAACACGGTAAATATGTTCTACCAAAAACAAATTTTAGTGTAAAAACGTTAATTATTTGTCACCTTTAAATAAAAAATATGAAAACTCTTTCTCTAACATATTTTCACTTCAATTTCTTAACCACACGAGTAAAATAAGGCTTTCTACTATACCGCAATTTTCTATAACGAGTTCTACAGTCCCTCCTATAGCGCTTCCTCCCAGAAAGTAAATTTTCAAATTACATATTTCGTAAATATGTAATATAACAAGTTGCAGCGATATAAAAAAATCGATGCTGTTTGATTGACAATAAAAAATAACACTTGACATTGACGTTAAACAAGGTCATTTAAAATATACCAATGAAAAAATGATCAATGTTTTGCATTCGTTAAATTTACAAAATAAAATTAAAAGTACTTTTCATAAATTTTGTATGAATGAATTGGCTTCTATAACGCGGATTCGTTTTCGTCGTTATACGAAGGCTGATTATATCCTCTACTCCCAAAATCCATTCTCAGTAAATTATCCTTAGATAAAATTAGAAAAAAATTATTAAATTCAAGATGGACCCTCAGAATAATAATATTTGTACTTTTCAGTGGAATGCGTTATTTCAAAACCGTGTAAAAAGATTTGAGGGTATTTGACTTAAATAAGGAATAATATTTTGTCATAAAATATTTCTGAATATTATTAATTATTTCGTTTGCTTCTATTTACAAAACAATTAATTGCATAATACTTATTTATGGTATTCTAACATAGATATTGAAAAAAGGGCAGATAATTCTTAACATTTTTATATAATTTGTTGTAGGACATTTGTTGTTAACAATAAAAAGCTCTAATCTGAATTAGGGATAGATTTTAAAAAAATATATTAAAATTCAGATTAAGTAAATCAATAAGAATTTTCAGGTAAATAAATAAAATATTTTTGTTGGTTTTAATGCAAAATCACATAACTAAGATTAATTTAAATTATTCCTATTATAAACGACCCACGGGAATTACTAGCAACAACAGAGCTTAGCAGAGAGCAGTGTAAATTATCAGAGGTAAGATATTATTGAAAATCTCTATTTATAGTTATTTTAAAAATATACATTTTCAGAATGCTAAATCACGACGTCAATAAATAAATACAATTATTAAGCATAAATTGATTAATAAAAAAAATATGTATTCGTTACAAAAATGATTTCATTATCCAACTTCTGTGGTCAACCTCTTGGAAAAAAGTGGGTAATTGATCTCGAAAGATCAAATTACGATACGTATCACTCAACGCGTTCTATAGACTGGTGGGGGAATGACCCGAGCTGGATTCGGGCAAATCACTATAAAAAGTTTCGTGTACGATGTGTCCGAATCCAGTTCGGGCAAATCACTGTGTCAGCAAAATACCTAGCCGAGTTGTATTCGGGCAAATCGGAAAAATGTAGGTTAAAATAAAGTCTAAGAGTGCATTAAAAATAAATACTCCATTTTATATGTCCAACATATATTTTTTATGCTTTATGCTAATTAATTTATATTTAATATTTATTAATATATTATTAGCGTATTTTCATGGTTTCATATTTTTGTATGCCATAAAGAAAATAATTATTATTCATAAGATGGAGCAATATTTGAAGAATACATCGTTTTAAATTTGTTGAAACGTTTTAATAGTACAAAGTGTCATAACATAAAAAATAAATATATGGCGCACGCATAATTAAATAATTATATGTATACAACCCCATAAAACTATACGCCAGCTAATTAAGCCGACGAGAGGATGAGGTAATAATGTTAAATTAAAATCCACATATGCAAGAGGAATGCCGTCGACTAAGTGGACAGAATGTTGCAAATGCATCGGAGACATAATTAAACGCAACCCCAATTAGACGCTACGAAGACTGATAATATATACTTTTTTTTTGCAATCGCACAGAAATAAACGCAATTAAAAGAGGCACAGGAATTCCGAATAAAGATATATATCGGATTTATCTATCGATAATCAAATCGATATAAAGCCCGCGTTGACACGGCACACGCCCCCGAAGAGTCAATTACGCCGGCGATACTCGATACGAATTCGCATCGATGCAAATGCGAAGAATGGGTCGCGAGACCAACACCGTGTGACAAGTTAATTAAATAAGTAGAGGCGGTCGTCGGCGAATCTGCTCGGGTAATGTAAGAAGCCGGAGCAATTATTCTGCCGGCTTGATTAGCATCGGTC
The DNA here is from genome assembly GCA_022495035.1 of Philopotamus ludificatus. NCBI lineage: Eukaryota > Metazoa > Arthropoda > Insecta > Trichoptera > Philopotamidae > Philopotamus > Philopotamus ludificatus. Next base: position 112,918 of record JAGXCT010034578.1, read on the forward strand.
GGAATCGGTATCGGGTCGTGGAAATCGATACGATGGAGAAAACTGCAACATCGCCTCTTTTATTTTATTCTAAGTCGCAGATTTTGGCGTTGTTTAAAATTTTTATAGTATTTTTTACGAGTATTTTGAGGTGTTACAAGTGAACGAACGAGCGTCGAGATGTACGATAGCATTAAATAGTTGTCGGTATTCTTGCTAAGAATGTGTATTACTTTTAATGGGACAAATAAAAAAGTATAGCAGATAACATATACAATCAAGATGAAGAGGATGAATGCTCCGTTTTTAATTGCAGACAACAATCGAGCCATAACATCGAACGAGAAATTAATATGTATGTACGAATACAATAAATAAAAACATTATTGCATTATTATGGTTATAATTAATAATTATTTATAAAATGGAATGGGTTTGATGAGTTAAAAGCTCCAATGCAAGCTCTTTTGTTTTTCTTGTGTTATTTTTGCAGCGTGAGGCCTCGCGTTATCGTGTTGAAGAATCCATTTTTACTTATTGATGAAAACAGATCGTTTTTTATGAGATTTGAGATTTTGTTTCATTGGTTCGATTTGTTGTGTATAATTCCAGAAAAATCCTACAACACACACAAGGATCTTCTTTATTGTTAGTGATAGTCGAGGGATCGGAACAGGTACTTTCCCGAAAGAAATCCATTGTTTTTTTCGTACACGATTATTGTATAGCAGCCACTTCTCATCTCTAATTACAATTTGCCTTAAAATCAGATCGGATTTTCCGTCAATTTATAAACCCAAGTTCCTTGCCTATACAATTTTCATATGCGACGAAGATGATCCCGAACTGTAGACCATGGAGAACCAATCTTCAATGATAATTTCTCAATTGTTTAACGAGGATCTGAATCCACCATCGTTTTAAGGGTATCATTATACAAGTTTTGGGGTCGTTCTAATCGTGAGTCACCTTTGAGATGCCTATTTTATTCTTTTTAAGCAACCGATGAAATTTGTTTAGCTTCAGAATATCTCCGTATCAGTATCGGTTTTTTTTCAATGCTTTATCAAACAAAAATAGTATACAATGACGTGAATGAGCATCATCTATTGTTGGCCTTGATATCTTTCCTCCTTGGTAGTAAAAAAAAATAATCGAAAAGTAAAATTTCCAACCATAGCTTTAACCCTTAATAGGGCAAAGGCTGAAATTGGTTAATATATTAACCAGTCGCTTTAAGGTCTATATTTTCATGAGCGCCCATAGAAATGTCAACCTTAGTAACGTAATAATTTGTCGAGAACGCTTTTTGGTTATTTAATTGTTATTGACAATAAGTAATGTCAATAAAAATAAAAAAATCCAAAAAAATTAATTTACCCTAAAAAGGGTTAACGTAAAAACAAAACTTCTGGATCGTGTTTCGACACAAACTAACTATAACGAGTTCATAGAAGGAATTTTGATTACTTTTCGGTTCACTTATTTATTCGTTAACCTCTACACCAGTGGTTCGCAAGTGCGGCCACGGTGGCCGCATGCGGCCACCAGAGGATTTTGCTGCGGCCACCAACAGTTGAAATTTAAAAAAATGTATTTTTACAAATGAATTTGTAAAATTATTATTTTTTAAAAATTTCCCTGAATAACAGCAGACACTACTTCCTAAATTAAAAATTAAAGCATAAAATAATACAGTGTCTTCAATTCTTAAATCTGGAACTTGATAAAAGGTTCGAAGAATTGAATTTTTTTAAAACTGTCACTTTTATATCTTCCCCTTTTCAGATGATGAAAAATGAAAATTTTATAGCACGACAAAAAAGATTAATATCATTTTCAGTATTCAAATTAATTATAACTGGAGCTAACATGCAAATATACATTAATAGAAATCAGTCGCGTCAAGTGCCAAAGACCATTTTATCATGATGCTGATCAAAATTTTTTGGTTGGAGTTATACGTTGATCATGAGATCAGTCAATATAAAGAATTGCTTAATAATTGCTTTATTCATTTTGTCGATTTTCCTACAACTATCTGCATGAAAGATCATTCAGTGTGATGCCTTTAAAAAACAAAGCCATCTAGAGAGCTCCAGCTGACAGATGTAAACTTAGGAGCAGCAATGCGACATTGGAAGAGAAGGGAGCACAGTGAACAATTTCCATTTGTATTACTTTTTTAAAATAAATAAATACCAATATGTTATATATATGACAGCATAAGGTTCTTTTTTCTGAGTTTTCATTTTTTCTCATTTGCATATTCTTTGAGGTTTCTCATTTTTTATATTTTCTATATGTATTTTCATTTTTACTTATTTTTTAACTAGCTATAATTCTTGTTATTTGCTGTTTTTTTGTTATATTATCTTTAGTTATAAGCACTCTTTGGTTCCCTTTAGATTAATAAATAAATGTTTAAATATTGTATTTTATTGAATATAAACTTATAAGTTAATCCATTTTTTTAATAAATGCAAATGCTATTTTTATCAGATTTGGTGCGGCCACGGGACATTTTCATAGGACCGGTGATTTTTATAATGCGGCCACAGTGAAATTTCACTTGAGAACCGCTGCTCTACACTCATTTTTTGATTAAAAAAACATAAAATAATGGTATTTATTTTATATTCACCGATTAATTTAATAGAAAAACTCTGATCATCAGGATCGAAGAATATACCCAAAAAATAATAGTACATCTGGAGGAAAACTCAATTTTTGCAAGAGCAAAGGGTAGTTAGAAGGGTAAAAAACAGTGTTTTCATAATTTTAAAATAAAGAGCGAGCTAAGGTCTTGTGATGTGGGAATAATTAAAAAAATATATACACCTGTGCTGTTGAAAATGGATTATACTTAAAGAAAATGCCTGGCAGAACGTACACATTTATCCAAATCTAAAAAAATTGCCCGTGGCTTCAAGGTAGCAAAGGATCAGTTAATGATATTTTAATTCAGTAATGCATTAGATGATCTAATTATGAAACTATCGCTGATCAAGCAATGGAGTTCTCTAGCCAAATCATAAAAAGGTGGACTATATGAACTATAGTCCTGAGGCAGGGGTGGTTCTTCGGTAACATATTTGGGGGTGCTGCGGATTATTAAAAATTAAAAAAAGTATTATTCGGTCATATTTTATTTAAAATATATGAAAGTAAGGTAAAAATACTAAATAATAAAATAAGTGACAAGCGGTTGAAATAAGCTGTGAGTATAATTGCCTTAAGGGAGTCAGTATGACTGCACCGAATCGCAGCGCGACACGGCGCTTAGCGGCGAGGTCCCCCGCACTCCGCTACCGGCCCGCATCCGTCCAATACAGCTACAGACTACATCGCGCGGAGTAATACAGGCCGCGTAGGCACCGACCAGATTAATAAATATAAATTATATTTATATTTCCGTATACATATTAGATTATCAATAAACACATATATGATTTTAGAAACTGTTTTTACCATCAAATACTGCTTGGATCAGGGGTTCCAAAACGGTGGGATTTTGGAGTTCCAGACGATGAATCTCTAAATTGCTAGATTTTTTTTTAAATCAGATAATCAAGCTTTCAAGTTTGTGTAAAAACGTTAATCGCTAAAGCCTAATTAATTATATAATCAATGGTCGAGCACTGGCTTCAAAAACTCTGCCAGTTACATTATCAAAAGTTTTGGATCAAACAATTCAAATTGTAAATTTTGTGATAGGAGGAGCTTTTAACACATGACTTTTTAATTATAATCATCATCATCATGGCCTATTAACATACTGGTTTACAAATACAAAAAATGTTCAATGGCTTTCAGGAGGAAACGTAATTGAGCGAGTATTTGAGCTTAGAGACGAGCTTAATTTTTTTTGTAATATTTAAGGAAGTTTGACTTCACAGTCTGGCAAAATAATAAGTAATGGATTATGCGCCTTGCTAATTAAGTGGTTATTTTTGGGCAGTTGAATAAACTGAATCTTCAGATGCAAGTCAGTAATACAAATATCATCGATCAGCTTTTTTGAGCAAGATCGAAAATTGGGAGAAGAAAAGTGGTACTTTCGTGGAACGCATCCATCGCATAAATCGAGGGATACGTGTATTATAAGAATTCTTAGAGATTAAGATTTAACGACTTCAACTTTGAACAATGTGTATTGTATTATCGCTAGTTTTCTGTCTACTCATTATCGGTGGCGATCATTTGATCGGATCCCATTGAGATGTATGTGATGTTAGAAATATATTTTACAAGTATCATTTGTAACTAAAAAGGATGCTTATCTCAAATCTCATGAGCCAAAATAAACAGTGAGACCATCCTTGAGAAGTTAGATGGGCTTGAAATATTAGAAAAATAAGAGCAGTTGTTCACTTCAACGTATGGGGATTTTACGGTTCTTCAGACTATTGCCAAGAAGAATAGAAGAGATCCTGAAGAGACTGGTGATTCAAAGCGATTGTATTATTCGTTGCAGTTCGATTGGATAAATACTGATTACAGATTGTCGTACCATTTTTTAAAGTATTATTCAATTATATTATTCAATCAAGGATATTTTAAAATATAAAAAAAAATAGTTTTTTTAAAAATAAGCAAAAGCATTTTGATAAATATCTCAAATCTTCAGAGAGTATTTATTAAAATTAAAAAAATGTGGATTAAAAATTTGAATAGGGACTATATGGCAGAATAAGAATATCTTAACAGGAAATTATGAAAAAAATGATATTTTAGTAACTACTATTATTAATTCTAATTAAATCAATTTTATTGATATTATCTTTAAATGTCTTTCTGAAGTGTAATACAAAATTGTCACAATGTTTAGTACATTATTAATGAAACTGTGAATTATAATTCATGTAATCTCACAAAAAGCGAAAAATCAAAAAATATTCAACACTTAGTAATAAGCTTTCATATCATTTGCATTAAGCATTATATAAAGCTCAGATCTGAACAATATGCATATTAACCCTTTCAATGCGGCGGGTCTAAACACGATTCTGCATCTGAGTGCGGCCCGTTTTGGACCAAATTAATTTTGTGGCGAGGTAAATTTGTATTCACCGTTTACCGCTATATTAGAATCATTTTCCTAAGAGATTTATGCAAAACATAAGCTGATTAGATGGTGTTCTTCCATCTCAACCAAAAAAAATAAACCCGATTCTCTTTATTTTCGTAATAATAAACGAACAAAATATCACTACCAAACAGATCTAAGCAGAAAAAATGGAATGAACCAAAATCAAAAAATGAAACGGTACTTTTCATACCACATCAGTGCCACGGTATGGTAACGCAATGTACGGAACACCCAAATAACCCTGAGCCGAGATACGTCACCGATACTACTGCGAGATTTGAATCGTTACTCGTTCATATTTTTTACATATTGGCTATTGTTCCTATAAATTTCTTGTGATATGTTGTATATTTATTGATAGCTGTGTTTATTTAGCTGGTTTTAAAACAAATTGCCCATCAATTTGCCCCGCCCATTTACCACAAGCAAAGTTTTGAAGAATTCGCATGTACGACGCCAAAATACAACTTGGATGGACACGATTTGTATGCGCATGTACGTCATGCGCCTCGCACTGAAAGGGTTAAACGAAGAGGCGAATCTAAATCCTCATATTTTTGTGATGATTGTGATGATGATATTTTTGAGTGATTGAATATTATTTTAAAAAGAAAGATGGCTTAAAATCTTAAAACGAAGATTTTATAGAGCTTTGACAGTGTGGGCAAAACAGATATTTTTAATAAATTGGACTCATTAAATTATATTGATTAAAAAATTATATATAGTTCTTTTCATAAACATCCAATTAACAGTTTAATATGCCACTTTAGTGTTAGTTATTAATAGAAATTGCCATCGAGATGCATTTAATTTTAATGAATAATTTCAATGCACTCTAATTAATCGACGAAAATAAGACCGGCAAATTTTTTTACGACAATAAATATTAGAAAATGGCATCGCGTACGATCAATATAGATATGAGGCACACGACCCAAATACCAAAGCATCAATCAATAATAAACAAAAATATCATCAATGATACTAGGTGGCGTCGAAGACGCCATAACGACCGCGGCTTTAAATACGCATCAATTAATTAATTAATAACCAATTACGACGGTATCTGGGCTAAGTATAAACGAATTAACTATGCTAATTAGCCGAAAATGTGTCATGCCCACGAAGTACCGTTGCACCTCACAATATGTACTGTTAAAGCGGAGGAACGTTGACCCTTCTTATCAGATTCGCCTTTATTTCGCGAAAGCGGGCAGGAAGTGCAATTTAGCACTAGCAATCAAATACTTAATGATCGCAACAATTGCAAATAAAAACTCAATAATTAATTATTCAGCAATGCCCTTTGCTAAAATAATTTAATAACCATCATCAAATTAACATCTCTAATAATAATTAATGATTCTGCGAATTATCAATAATAATTAATGCTATTAAACGATATAAAATAATCGTATTCTTAAATTTAAATAACGCTAGCGATGATTCGATCAAATACTTTCGCTCCTGAATTATGTGATTTGGTTCAGATTTATTTATTACAGTTAGCACAAGAATATCTAAGATTACAGAGCCTGCTTTCTGATAAACACTGCGTCCATTGAACCATATCAACCGAACGCGTTAAACCATCAAACGTGAACATATCAACATTTTTTTTCTTCATATATTAACGATAATCGACGTCCATTTATTCGGGGATTAAGATGGTCATTAATATTGATAGAGTACCGGGCAACAAGTGCAGTTGAAATCATCAATATGAATTATGGAAGGTACGAGCTTTGGTACTCAAATGTGTACGCAGATAGCATCTACAGACTAATAACCAGGTAAATAATTTTCAATGGAAATACGCCACCGTGAATGTGTTACGAAACGCTGTCAAATGACGATTGCATTAAATGGATGAAAATTAGATGCTCACGTGTGTTCTTTGAGGATGGACTCCACTTTGGGCGAATTGACACCCCAGATGAAGATGCTGCCGTCGGAACCTCCAACCGCTATGTATTTGCCATCGGGACTGAAGGCGGCTCTTGACCAGTCGCAGCTTACCTTGAAGCTGTCGTGGCTGAAAAAATAGAAAAAAGATATAAATACATAAACAAATAATACAAAAAGGTTTCCGAAAGATGATGAACGCTATAACAACAATTAAGTATCAGAAGGTTCTTCGAAAATTTGAAAAATATTCACAGAAGTCAATATCCAAAAGGTTTGATAACTTGTAATTGGATAAAAATAATACTGATGAATAAATAACGATTTATCGAGAAAAACGAAAGATACACGTATTTTGCATCAAATCTCTTTGATAAAACTTTGGGTTTGCAACTTTACACGTTGCGGTCCGGGGGACTCGAAAACGCGTCCTAGCGGGCCAACGTAGAAGTACGGGGGACGCGTTTTCAGTCCATGTTGACGCTGATGTTTACGGAGTGTCATTGCACTACACGGATTTATTTTTCCCATGTTTTTCACTAAAAGATGTCGCTGTGTCGTCTATAAATATGATATTTATAGCAAATTTTTTGCCGATAGAAAAGATAAATAATTGTAAAAATAGAATTTCATGATTTACATATTTCGTAAAGCAAGTTTGAATTAGATCATATTATTATTATTTTACGAGACTGATATGTCCAGTAAAATATTTTATGTTATGTACGAAACACTAGAAAAATCCCTAATAATAATTATAATTTAATAATAGGTTCATTGACGTAGAATGATAAATTATTGATATATTTCATTAATACGAGAAGTTTTGAAATATTCTTGTTTTTTACATAGAGATAACCATTCTGAACACAAAAAAAATAAATATTGACGTGACTTAAATGGTATCAGAGTTACATCGATTTAACTGAAGTGCTTAGCTTTAGCTATTTTTTTTTGCGAAATCGCCCGGCCCAACGCAAAACTAGGCGCGGAACCCAGCGAACCGGAACATGTTAAGTTTTAAGATACATTCCGGAAAATCCGCGTAAAAAAGGTACACAGGTCGTTATAAGACTCTAAACATTCTTATCTTTTCCATCAAAACTGATTGAAAATCATATCATCATCATTTGAAGAACTCTTTAGTTCAATTTCATAATTAGTTGAAACATCCATGTTATCTTAAGAAGTTTTGTAATAGAAAATCTTGGTTCTGTGATTGCTCTTAATTTTCGAAAATACGTATAAGTTTTTCGCAGATCTCTTTGGAATTTTCTGGCCAGTTGAAGATATTTAATGAGGAGGACATGATTAACTAATTTATCTTCGGTTATTACTATCAGTAAGTAATTAATAGATATCAAGTTTACAAACTTTTCTCCTCTAACATGAATTCGAAAAATGAATAATTCTAGAATATCTTGATGAAATGGCAACGAGTATATCCTTTACACCAGAAATGAGCAACCTTTTTTTACGGGCCAGCTACACATTTAAAAATGTTATGCATGTGCATGTAAAAAACTTAAGATAATACAAACACTGAATGATGAACTCAAAGAATCTCTTTATTACTAAAACCATCTAAAAACCAATTGACATTGACTGGAAACTTAGCCGGTGTTTATATCCGGAAATTAATATTGAGATTCTGACTCTCAATATTATTATGTGCGAGAGTCGAGAGCCGTCAGTACTTTGTGGTCTTTTTTGTTTTTATTTATATTATTCTAGGCATCGATTAATTAAACAGTTTGGCATATGTCAAAAATGGCACTCCGACTTTAGCGCGCCGACGTTAGCGCGAAGACGTTAGCGCGTAGTACAACCCCGTCTTTAGCGCGTGGGACCTTAGCGCGCTGACAGTAGCGCGCAAAATAATATTATTTTGTATTGTTAAGGGCTCATTTAAAAAAAATAACCTATCTAAGATAACTTTTGATCCAAAATTACATCTTATATAACCCTTTGATAGTTTATTAAAAATAATATTTACTATACCTAAAATGTTGATTTTTTTATTCACTAATTTTGTTTTAAATGTTATTATGTTTAAATAAAAATTAAAAAAAAGATGTATTTATTAACATTTTATTCAAAAATTGAGTTGAGTATGGAGTGAAGCATGGTATGCAAAGCCCAACATAGCATTTATAGCAATAATACCACGTTTCTTTTCTTATTCTTTTACCGTTTATATTTCGATTGCAACAAATCATGCAATGTCTGCATAGATTTGGATTTTTTTCTGTTAGGGGGAATTAAGATAAATCGATAAGATCCAGGCAAACTTTGTAATGCATTATGAATGCATTCCAAATAATTCTATCCAAAATATTGAAGAATATCTATATACAATATTTATACACTTTTAATTCCAACTTATAATGTTGACAATAAATTGGATTTTTTAAGAAGAATAGCTAATAATATTGAAATTAAAATTTGTTTTTTTTATTTATATGGTACATATGTGTGTTTTAAACTTTTTATACTTATGTATGTTTTATTTTGATATTAATTTTTATTATGTTTTTTTAAATTGAGATTTACAATATTTTTTTTAATGAATATAAGAAAATATTTCACACATTTCCCGAATTTCACGAATATAATAAATTAAATATGTTTATATAAAAATAATAATTTGCGCGCTAACGTCGGCGCGCTAAAGTTCGCGGCTAGGATCGGCGCGCTAAAGTTCCGCGCGCTAACGTCGGGTCAGCGTCAAAAATAATTCACAGATATAAATATTTCAAATAATTAAAGTGTTGTAACAAAATGGTGAATTTTGATAAGGACATGTGTTGAATTTAAAGGCTTGAAGGGAAATGTACCAAATCAAATCTTCCGATACTTGACTTATATAATGGTATACTCCAAAATTGAGAGAATTGCTATATGGTTTTGCACGTTAATAAGGTAAAACTTCATCGTGAGGACTAATTATAAATTATCATCATCCAAAAAAGGTGCAGACAGCCATGTCCTCGTCAAACTAAAGAGTTTTTTTATATTTTTACAAATTGAAGAATATATATTAAAAAAAGAATTACCTAAAAGATCCCATAACTGCATTCATTCGGAGATCGAGCAGTCTTAATGTATCATCTCTTACACAGGCCAGTAAATATTTACAGTCTGCAATTAAAAATATCAGATTACATAATTATTAAGAATAAGAATAATTTTAAATTATCTCTGAGAATATCATACCTCTGGAGATATCAAGCGAGGTGACTTTTCCGTTTAGCGCAATTAGATTAGCACTGGTTGTCTCTCCCCTGGAATCCCAGAATCTGATGGTCTTGTCGAAGTGTCCAGAGATGATCGTAGATCCTGCGCCGTCCGAAGTCACCAGATCGTTGCAGCTGGAGCCAGCAAACTTGGTCTCGACGCCTATAAAAACATGTGCATCGATTATAAAGCCATTCCCGTCATTGATTGATGTGATCAAATTAACTTCCAATCAATCCAGGCGTAATTAATTTCTGGAATAAAAAGAGACGATATCCAGCATGTGATGCACAAACAGGCCATAATGCAATCAAGCGAAATTGGCTACGGGTTCGCGATATGTAGTTAGTAACTGGGTTTGCCTGATCGATTCTCGGAATTTGTTTCAAATTTGCATAGGATCGGACGATGCCAAATCATCGGGGGGCGCAGTGCTGAAAGGGCCTAAATCGAATCCTTTTTTTTTGGGATAGGGCCGAATCAAAAACGTCGTCGGAATATATTTTAATTAGGTCAGTGAATGCCAACAGTTAGTATACAGGGTTTGATAAAAAAATATTAGGAGTATTATAATTTGCGTATAGTATAATTTCAGATATTTTGTTTTATCTGTGACGTATATTGTCATCAGATGTCAAAAAGTTTCTAAGTATTATATTTGGATTTAGGCGAATTTATACGATAATGACTTTTCCATATATATTTCCGAAGATAAAAACAAAAATGAAAAGAAAAGCATTTTAAGTCAAGATATTGATCTTCATCAAAATCTTGACTTAAATAAAAAAAATAGTTATTCATGATATGCTTCGTAATTTAACTCGGAACATCGTACTGGATGCGAGCGAGAAAAAAATACGCCCGTGGCGACAGAAGCGAATATTGTTATTTTTTGCAATTGCAGACAAAAAAAGGACAATGCTTATTTATAATATTTGTTCTTCAGACTTTTTTAGACAAATACAAAAAGTTTGTAATATGTAGGATTTTTATTTTTGAGAAAAATAAAAAAGGCTCAAAAGGGGACAAAAATAATATCAATGAATAAAATAATATAAAAAATCTTTCTACATAGCGCTTTTAGATCGCCGTTTAATTAATAAAAAAAAGCTAAATTTTTAAGTTAAACACATATTTATAATAATGAAATAAAGGTCAATGCCCTATGGTTGACAACAAAATCTAATATGATCGCGTGAACAAAGTGGAAATAGAACTAGGTCGTTTAAATATGAGAATAAAAAAATAATTGGCCTCGTCTTCTAAAGGGCGGGTGTCTATTTCAGTGCTATAGGAGGATTGACTGTAATTAATAAAAATATATTATTTTTCAATAAATGAGTTGAAATTAAACAGGAATATTGTTATTATTATTTTTTTGCAATTGCGTACAATAAAGGACAATGCTTATTTATAATATGTATTCTTTAGACCAGTGGTTCTTAACCTTGTCGAAGGTACTGAACCTCACCAGTTTCATATGTGCGTTCACCGAATCCTTATATCATACGTCGTATCTTTTTTTTAATATCGTACAATAAGTCGGATGTGTGTTTTGACCTCCGTCGAATCCGGGAGACCGACTCACCGAACCCCTGGGGTTCGATCGAACGCAGGTTAAGAACCACTGCTTTAGACCTTACAAAACTAAATACAAAAGTAAAAGAGTTACTAGAGAAAAATTTGAACTTAGGGAATTTTTTTTAATAATAATTTTTCAGATTTTTATTTTGAAATCAATCCAAAAAGAATTAAAATAAATGCATTACTTTGAGAAGTGCTGGCGTAGCTGATCCAAATCATTGTAAGAATTATTTATGATTCATAAATCTTTAGATACCATACTAATGGATATGCAATTCTGAGCATTAAAATGTTAAACATAAATTATGGAAGATATTCAGGTTCGATATATATTTTTAATTTCTAAAAAAAAAATGAAAACAAAATTCAGGTTCAGGGATTAAATTTTAAATACATAAATAAATAAAATTGCAGTAAATAACAGTCGTAAAACAAGAATAATAAAGAGCACTGGTTTAATTTTTATTATAATTTCACTAATTAATTCGTAGAGTAAACCAGTTCTGGATTGATAGACGTAATCAAAAGGGAAACAACGTGTCATTTGTCTAATAAAAGGATGTACGTTTTGCAATACTATTATAGAAAGTAGGATTTAATCTGTTGATTAGATAATATACGATAAATAAAAGCTTTTCATTGATTCGATTAAAGAGCATCTCCCAAAGAGTGCGTCTCAAGTGGGCACATCACAATGATTGAATGAAACTTCTAGGCCCACTTTGGGCATGATATTCGCGTCATTGAGGAATCAGTGGTTGTACAGTTAAAGAAACTACGCGGCGCGGTTAATGAGAAAACGAGACTAGGTGATGAGTTCAAGCCGCGCGCAAATCTGCTGCCCATAAAAAGGAAATGGATAGTCGTCTAAGTGAATTACGCCGCATCCACTGTACCAATTCCGGCAGACGAATTGTAAATACCGTAAGAAATGATGTCTCAATTGGTGAACGAAGAAATGATGGACGGATTATACCGGTTCTCACGGAGTGCCGAACTGCCCAATCTGGCCGGAGTGTGAGTGCGTGCTCGAACACGAAACTCAAACAAAACTCGAGCGCTAGTAAAAATGTCAAAACTGCATGTCAACATTGGAGATTTATCGCGCCGAACACGGGACCATTACACGATCGCCGCTGTTATGGGAAAATTTTAGACTCAGGACCATAAATACTAATTCATCGTGTGATGTCATGGGTAATGCCTCGATCCCGAGATGCGTTGACTTATTTATTTTTGGTCTAAAAAGTCTTAAGAAAAAATATTATAAATATACATTTGTCTTTATTTTCTGTAAGTGCAAAAAAACAACAATATTCGCTTCTGTTGCCACGGGCGCAATGTTTTTTCTCGCTCGCATTCGGTACGATGTGCAGGTGCGAGTGAAACCGTACTAGCGACACGTGCGGCGAGAAATCTGAGACGGCGACGTGCCTCAGTCCGCGGTGGGACATCGCCGAGCGTGTGTGTAATTTAGGCGTCATATTGATTAGTAGAAACAGTTTTTATTCTTAGAATAATCCATTTCTTAAGAAAAACTCAAGATATTGATGATGGTTTTATCATTATTTTGACGTGAGATGCTTGGGGCTAATTTTCCATTATAAATATACCCCTATCGGACGAAGCGTCGTTGTTAAGGAGTCGTAGTAATGGATCGAGGATGGATTAGGGCATTTTCTGGACTAACAAGTTATAATTTGAGTTTATTATTATTATTATTATGTGGCGCTCGACCCGAAACGAGTCCTTAAACGAAACGAATTTTTAAACTTAATTCTTAAATTAGTAATTAATCTAAATTAATTAAACATAACAAATAAATATTGAAATCAAGATAATCAATGAAAATAAGTATCAAACCAAAATCACAGATTTCTTAAAAAAAAAATAACCATGTTAAAATAAAAGTCTGCTGAAGAAATATGTATATATAATTGTATTTTATAACGAAATACAGATGAATAGCTTGGATTATTCGTGTTTTTCAATTATCCATGGCCCCATCATACCATTAGCTCGGATAATCGGGAATGTCCTGTATGTACTAGCCGATAGACTGCAGAAATATGATAAATCATTTTTTTTATAAGCAATAAATGTCTGAGCAGCGAAAAGTTTTTATCTGATCACAGGCATCTTCTTTGTCCCTTACGAAGTATTAATAAAACAAAGCAATTATTACTTTAAAAACAAATCCTGAAATATACTAATAAAATAAATTTATTCTTAGGTGGATGAATAACGATGAATTACTTTTAGTACTTTCGAGGTATATCATAATAGCGAAATGGTTATTAGAGTCTCGAAAATAATGAGCTTTAAACATTTTACGAGAGATTTATTTGCAGGCTTTAATAACAGTAGCATTCTTACTGAAATTAAAGATTTTCCTATTACATTTACATACCGCAGTGATAAATTTTGAATAAGTTACATGTATGTAATTTTTAACGCGGTTACAAAATGTGCACGATTTCTAATACGTGACATTACGGATCTTACATTCCGCATAGATTTAATCTAATTGTCAATAGTCATCGAAACGGAAACCAAGGGTTTTATTAGCCAGTGTCATTACATGTGTTTACAAGGAATAACTGGTCATCATGAAATTACTGCAGAAAGCCAACATTGGGCGTGGTCAGTGCTTAATTGTGTGATCATCAGTGATCACTGCGTGTCGCCGGTACACGGTTTGGTGGACAATACCTTACATGATTGGTTATACCAGCGGTCGGCAAACTTATTAGCCAAAGAGCCAAATTTGTTTATAAATTTAGCAAACCTTTATTATAATTTTAACACTTCATTAAATCGCGAGTACACTGAATATAACTTGATTTCGTACTTATTAAATTTTTTATTCTTTGATTAAAAAATAATATGTAATAAAGGAATCCATTAATTTAAATTATGACAATGACTTACAAACACTTAACGTGAGCAATGTCCTTGCATCTCCTACGAAAGTTTAAGTAAGTCAGGTTTATATGTTGTTATTCTTAATTTTAAGCACAAATCCAGGTTTTTATCAATAATACGACTTCTCAGTATACTATTTATAATTTTCATGTTTAAAAATGATTGTTCGCATGAATATGTAGAACTGAAAAGGGAAAGAGCAGCAAATGCGAGTTTTTTTAACTGATAATGAGAGTCAGGAATACTATCCCAGGCGTTGAAGATGATCATGTCTTCCTTCTTCAGGTCTTTCAAAGCAGATCCCTTGTGTTGTGAACTAACCTCACATTTCTTTTCTCCAATATTTCCAAATCAACACATAGACATTCAAATTTCCTTGTTTATTAAGTCCAGCAATTGTATTTCAAAGTTATCAATGTCAATGCCAAAAGGAGAAATTTCAAATCTGTTATCGTAGCATTAAGAGGCTGTTTAACGAATCGCTCTGCTGTTTTTAAATTCATGAAACCTGCTGAGAAATGCTTCCCGCATATATAAAATGGTTGTTTTGAAATAGTGTTCGTCAGATGAATTATTTTTTTGGCGATGCTTCAGCAGACTCAGAAAGTGAATGAATGTTTCCTTTTCAAAATAGTGAGAAAAAAGGGATAATTTGTTTTCGAATAAAATGACTTCTTCTAACATCGAAACAATTGTGTCTCCTTTCTCTTGTGGTTTATGATTAAGCCGATTTAGATGAGACGTAACGTCTACCATGAAATAAAAGTTTTGGATCCACTGATCGTCTGTTAGTTCTGGATAGTGAACACCCTTTTCAAGAAGAAATGCTTTGATTTCTGGCAATAGGGATTCGAAACGTTTTAAAACGTTACCTCTTGATAACCAACGTACCTTGTTATAAGGCAAAAGATCATTGTACTCACTATCCATTTCTACTCAAAAATCTTTAAATTGGCAAAAATTAAGAGCTTTAGCTAAAATGGAGTTAATAATCGTAATCACCAATTCCTTAACTTTCTTCTGGAAATGTCTGCGCACAAAGCGCTTCTTGATGAATGATGCAATGGTGAGAAAGTATTTTGTGATTATTTTTTCTTTCAAAATAGCAACAAACCCCTTTCTTAAGCCGGTCATACTATTGGCCCTGTCTGCTTGCCCGTGGTTATTTGTGGCAGAGCCGCACTTAAGGGCCAAAGAGCTGCATGCGGTTCCAGAGCCGCACTTTGCCGACCCCTGGGTTATACACACAATTCCGAGTGGCGAATTAGTGTCGTTATTTTTTTTTGGCTCGTCAAATAAAGAAAGGATTGAGCCGTTAGCATCGAAATATGCGAATCCTGAAATCAATCGGATCGACAATGGGGGGATTACTTTCTGCACGATTACGAATGTACAAGGCCCGGCCGGCAACAAAAACCACTGTTGTTGATTCAGCGTCGTGATGGGGCATGTTTCGTTTGTTGGGGGCTTTGCATTATTATTTGCAGAGTTGGGCAGATACGCGCTGTCACGCATTGGACCAATCTGCACACCGGGCCAACGGACTGCGTGCATAATC
Organism: Philopotamus ludificatus; assembly: GCA_022495035.1. NCBI lineage: Eukaryota > Metazoa > Arthropoda > Insecta > Trichoptera > Philopotamidae > Philopotamus > Philopotamus ludificatus. The sequence goes on from JAGXCT010034578.1 coordinate 129,201, forward strand.
GAGCCAATCGCCAAAACAGGGAAGTGTATCAGCGGTCCATTGTGGCCGTTGACGAGCCACGCCAGATAAAAAGCTGGCGAAATTATTGCAGGCGGGATTGCGTATCATCGAAAACTGCCAAATGGAATCAATGTATTATAAATTATGCGTAAAATTTGCTAATTGCACAAAATCTTGCACAAATGTTCGTCGTGTGTGTACGTGTATAGTGAATACCATTTTTTTTTATTCAAATCAATTAGTGCAAGTCACGTCATAAATCGCACATTACCCAATTTTATATGAAAGAATATTGCCGCGAGTGTATAAAGGATGTTTAAAAAAAATCAATATTAACTAATTTAAATAAATAAGACATAATATTTGATATTGAGGATGGATCAACAGACTAAATGTTCATTAATTTTTTGTCCCAAACAAAATCAATAAAAATAAATATGCATCAAAGTTCGCTTATATTTCAGAAAATTATTACATATTTTCTCTAGAATTTAATTAGATGGACCCAAATGTAATGTCGCATTTTCAGAAAGCATGGTTTCAGATTAGTTTTCATCAGTCATTTGACTAAGAAAAAATCTTTGGCTTGAATTTCAATTTCAGGCCAAAAAAACGCAACGGAGGCAAAAAAAATATTTGCGATGTTTACGTCAAAGATGGTTAAAAATAATTAAATCAGGCAATATTAATTTTAAAAATGAGCCTAAAAGTGGACGTCCCTGTGAAGTAAACGAAGCAGCCTTTAAAGAAGAAGTTGAAAAAAATCAGACCCTCAGTATTGAAGAATTATCGAACCAAGCCGGTACTTCATGGTGGTCAACTCAAAGTACGCAAACAAAATAGTGAAGGTTAAAAAATTAGGCGTTGACTGAGAGAAACAAACACATGAGGGATGGTGTCCGTGAGTTATTGAAGGAGAAAGAAGAGTCGCAACCATTTCTGCATAACTATAACTGCTCTATTCAAACATAAGAAAAAGAAAGCGATGGTTAGAGCAAGGATAAAAGGCAAATTCGACTCCGAAAGCTGGATTTCATCCGAAAAAAGTTTTATTTTGTGTATGGTGGGACCCAAAAATTGACGATTTATCCGATTATCATCTTCTATGCTCATTAGAGTATTATTTACGAGAGATTTTTTAAAATCAGAAGATGAAATGAAATCGACCTTTCAGACTTTTTCGATTCTAAATCTGCAGTTTTAAAAGAAAGGCATTTTCGATTTACCTAATAGATGACAAAAGGTTATAGAAAATAATGGTAATTATTCTGTATATTTAAGTTTAATAAATGATTAGATATATGAGTTTCATTAAAAAATACGACATTACATTTGGGTCCTCTTAATACGTTTTTATTTATGACTTTTCCCCACAGAATAGGCTAGTGGTTATTAACCTGGGTTCGATCGAACCCCAGGGGTTCGGTGAGTCAGTCTCCCTGGTTCGGTGGAGGTCAAAACACACACCCTAATTTTTGTACGATCTTATGAAAAATGATACGACGTATGATATAAGGGTTCGGTGAACGCGCATTTGAAACTTGTGGGGTTCGGTACCTCCAACAAGGTTAAGAACCACTGGAATAGGCATTTATTTAATACTTAGTTTGTGAAATTCTAGCAGTTTTTTTTAATAAAATACGACTCTAAGTGATTTTGGACTTATCTTATTATTTTTTATCTCGAAGAAAACGCTTAATTAATTTAACAGTGATAGTCTGAAGGTGCAACATCAGTTGAATATGGTGGAAGTTGGAGAACTCCTAATTCTACCTATCCTGTATTATCCTACATAATTCATGATGGGTATAATCTTGAATTATAATGCTAGAGAATTATTTTTTGATTATTTCATAAAACGAATCGTTTTTTAAGCAGTACCGCCCTTAATTATACTAATTGTGTATAATACATCTATGTAGTTATTGTCGGGCAGATTTTAGTAAGTTACGGTGAGTTATTTCCTAAAAAGGCTACTAACCATTAAAAAGAACCATTTTCAATCAATGATGTCATTATTTTTTATTTTCGTATTGGTGAATCAGTCCCACTTCTCATGCCTAATAATAATTCTTACAAAATAGATAAACAGATGGTTATTTGTTGTTTTAAGACCGTTGGAGAAAGTTTGCGCCACACCCAAAATCCCTATATTTTCTGTGACTTTTAAAAATACTCTACTGTTGACTATAGACAACCAAAGTTTTGTAACAATCCCTTGATTGTTTCAACAACAAAAAAAATACCTTTTGCTTTATCTAATATATTAAACAATGATACGCCAAGAGCTATGGGGGTCACCGGCGACCGGCGTGAAGATAATCAATCTTCGTTTTGTCTCTTTGAAAGTAAATTCCATCTTATACATCATACAACTGTGTCAGCTCTTTTTTCAATATAAAGCGCTTCTGAAACACGATGTTCAGAATAGCGTTTAGCTCTTTCATCAGTTCTTTCTTTATTTATTCAATGTTGGAAAATGTTATCCATCATGTTTTTCTTTATTCTAGGTTCTAAGAAAAAGTCGCAGGGGAAAAATATAACGGTGTTGTTTTGGGCCTAAAAATTAGTTTCACATTTTACATTATTTTCCAATAATAAATAAACTAATAACTGGAGTATTAGTTTTTTTTTATTGTTTAAAATTTTAAAACCGTTTAAAAAAAATCAAGCAAATATAAATTTAATTTTACTGTAAACAATATTAGGAAATGAGCAAATAAATGATATTCCAGAATTAAACCTTGTACAAAATCAAGCTAATAAAAATAATGTTTCATGTACAGAAACGATCATAAATTATATGAAACTAAACAATTAATTATAATCTTTATGAATCATATATTGTTATTTATATACCTTAATATTCGCTGTTTATCGTGTAAATAATCTTCCGTGTAAATCGAAGGATGTGTAGATTAATATTCTATTACAATATTATAGCATATAATAAATCTCAACTGATATCATCTGATTTCTTACAATAAATAAATAAGCATTATTATAGCGCTTAAATATGTATATCACAGAAATAGTTCAAATACAATAATCTTATTATATTAATTAATTCTGAGCTCAGAATTAAATCTGATAAATATTTTTTATATGAGTTATATATTTTTTATTTAAAAAAAATCGTTGGGTTGGACATTGCTGATTAAATGATGGTAATATACTCAAGGAGCTAAATCCTGATGCATGACGTCAGGATACATCATTATTTAGATGGCAATGACTTCGGAATTTTACATAGTACTATAGAGTTCATTAATATTGATTATAGAGGCTCGATAAGGTCCGAAACCAATTGAATAGCATTTTTATAAAATACATTAATGACTCATTATAACATTCTAAAAATCACATCTTTAATTTTGGAAATAATTAATTCGTTATGGTAAATCCCGTATAAGGAAAAAGGGACTAAGGGCCCGAAGCTACAATATTTTTTTAATATGAGGAAAAAATATCGCGTGCAAATTCTCAAACGGTGAATCATTTCTGAGATAAATTGCATTAAATAAAAAATATCATATTGAATACAAATTATCTAGAAAATTGACGCAAAAAATATGTATCACCAAATCTCAACAAAAAATTATAAAACAAATTGATTTACAATTTTCACGAAAATCAGCGTAAAGCACTAAAAGTATGCGGATAGCCAATTTTAATCGCTCGTTTTGCAACGCACGATTTTTATTTCTTATTAAAAATGTACGAGATATAAAGTAAAAAAAATAATCAAACATACATGCTCGACTGCGCAGGTCCCAAATCTTCAAGGTCCTGTCGTGGCTTCCCGTGATGACCTTCGAGGGTTCCCCCAGGAATTTCGCCGCCATGACTTTTCCACTGTGACCGGTCAACGTATGCTGTGAACAAAATAAAAAAATAATAATTACAATGGGTACAAAGCGAGTCTTCGTCTCTATACACGATCATTTAGATGCAAACACGGTGTGAAATCATTCCTTTGAGAAAAAGACGATACATCATCATCACTGACGGACTAACCAGTTCCTTTTGGCGAATTTCGGCTACCATACAGTAGTTGAAGGCGTAGAAAAAAAAATTAAATTAATTTACACCGGCATGATTGATTAACTGAATATGTTATCGAAATATATTTATAGTAATTTCCGCGGTAATCTGACAGTGTAAAAAATTAATATGTTGAGTGTATTCGGTTGTATTCCGGTTCGAGGATCATTCTTTATCCTGCTTGATGTTAAGAACCGCTATAAAATGTGCGACATCGACATCGCCGACTGTTAATGTAGCAGATGGAAGAAGAACGGTTTCGAGATATGAGGAGCCATACAATGGGTAAGGGATAGCCAAAAATATATGATTCAATTAATTTTTTATTGCTAAACAATATAAAAAATATTAGAAAATCTGTTAATTTTCTTAACTTTCATGTATTTAAATATAGATAAAAGTCAGGATCAAGAAATAAAGATTTATATTCTAAAGAAAAATGGAGTAAGACCTCGATTAATGTTATTCTACAAAAATGGGAGTCAGTGTTAAGCGAGTCATAAATAAGTTTAACGTAGGTGAATCTATTCCTGTTATCCACTCACTATGAGTCAATGAGAATAATACGTTTTTGCTTTTATTAAATAGATAAGGGTTCTATTAGTCCTTTGACTTATGATTTGTGTAGTGCACGTTACAATAAAGTGTTGTTTCTAACCAGTGGCGGCTCTTGGGTAAAATATTTCGAGGTGCTGCGGAATATTAAACATAAAAAAAGTATATTTAGTTCATATTTTATTTAAAATATAAAAAACAAGGTTGGGTAAAAATACTTAATAATAAAGCTGTGCGTCAGTATGACTGCACTGGTGCGGCTGACGTGATTTGCAGCTGCTGATTCGTATTACGACGTAGCGCTGACAAACAGACAGCGCTCCTGCATTACATTTCGTATACATAATCATTAGACACATACAGGCGGACCTCAACTTTCGCACATTCGACTTTCGCTTTACAATTCGCTATTTCGCATTTGGAAAAATCATTGTTTTCAAAATTGTTTCCAAAGAGCATGGCATAGTGATGGATGATATATGGAGAAATCTTTCTGTTATTGGATAAGTAATCAAAATCAGAAAACATCCTCTAGGTACTTCAATGATTCAAGCTAAAGTACTGGTTTACATAAGATTGGAAGGCTAGACTAAACGAAGATTCTAACACAGTGTTTCATGCAAAGTAACGACTCGTTTTCAAATTTAAAACAAGGTATTCTTCTACAATATTGATTCGCGGAGATCAGCTGATGCGGATGAAGATGCTGTAAAAGACTTTATTTCGTCATTGTCCAAAAGGTGTGAAGATGGAGAATATACCTCTAGTTAAATATTCAATGTAGCGGAGACTGGTTTATTTTTGGAAGAAGATGCCTAGTCATGCATTCTTCGGGATTGAATCGAACACTGGTCATGAGCTTAACAAACTTAACGGTAGGGTTGTGATATAGAAATGATTAAATCTCATTCTGAACCCTTGACTAATGAATTTCCTAATGTACCGACAAGAGAACGAAAAGTAGTATACAAATTGAAGTGGGAAGAAGAACCAAGAAGAAATCATCAAGACCTTAACAATACAAAAGAAACATGAACGAAAAGGCTTTTACATCTCAGGAATGTTTTGAATATTGTGGAGGAATGGTAATGGAAGTATCCTCAGTGCGTAGGGCGATCCATAATAATTGCAGTATGTTGCGGAACTCTCTATGAAGAAAAGAAAAAAAAGTAGTAAAACATCTAACTAACCCTTGACAGAGTTTATTAAGAGGATATAATTTTTTATTTATGTGCTTAGTACATATTGGTATATGTACGTAGTTAAGTACAATTTTTAGTGTTTTTTTTTTACATACCTCTACTTTCGAACCTTTAACTTTTGCACACATTTTCAGGAACCAATCATGTGCGAAAGTCGAGGTCCGCCTGTATATATTAATATATCTTTCCTCAATTAACTTGGGGATGCTGCAGCTTCGCCGTTATGGACGAACCGCCCCTGTTTTTAACCCTTAAAATAGAGAGAATTTTACTTCTATTTTATTTTTTTATATAAAAGCAACATAAATAACTGATAAAAAATGGAATTTATTTACGACTTAACGTAGTAATTAGCATTTCTTAGTTGTTAAACGAATCGGTAGTGTATTTTAAAAAGTTTATTAAATTAAAAATGCTAAATATATACTCAGAATCAACTGGCAACATACAAAAAAAACAGATTTCAGTAATATAGCTTTCGATTAAATTTAATATAAAAAAATTTAAAAGATAAAAAATCAAAATGTTAAAATGGTGAATCTATATTGCTAAAAATGTCTCAACTTATTAATAAAACAAAGTCAACCCTCCTATATAAACGAGATAGGTACCAAGATATAGAAACCAGCCATATAGAAGACTAGGGATATAAAAAACTTAGGGCTAGCTTTTATAATTGTATTTTTAAAGTGAACAAAATCAATACATTCAACTTTTTTTAAAATTCAACTAACCCTCCCATAACGCTTCCTCTTAATCCCTGTTTTTCTAAAAAAAACCCCATGTCAATCAGAGAGCATTAACCTTTATTTCACACAGCAATGTATGATATATTTAAGAAACATGTAATTTGACCTTGAAAATATTAGCATTTTGTAGAAAACATCGTTCTAAAGAAAGCGTTATAGGATGGCTGACAGTACATGTATTTTAAATGACCTTGTTCAATTATTAGTTTCTTCAGGCGAACGTGTTATACTTTGATGTCAACCAAAGGACATTGACCTTTATTTCGGGCAGCAATGTATTACATATTTAGAAGCATGTATTGTTACATAAAAAAATGCTTTTGTAAAAAACGGCGATCTAGAAGGAAGCATTATAGGAAGGACTGTCGTATACTCCGCTCTATATCAGGGAGTGATATAGGAGGGTCTTATCAAATCCTAATTAAAAAGGTATGCTCACCGGAACTGAAAGATGTAGAAGAGCATTGTAGTATAAATAACATTAAAAAAACTATTTTAATTGATACTCTTCTTTAATAATTCGGCCTTGATTAAATTTATGAATACTTCAGGAATAACTGTGACGTAATTAAATCAATACTGGACGATCAGGTGTGATCTAGTAAAGATATTCGCAAAATATTTTTTTTTTTTGTAACGATTATGAAAAAGTACCAAACGTACTTTCAGCAAAACCCTCCTTTCGATTTAAACAAATGGCCCCTAAGACGGCAGCCACTCTCGGAACATTACTAGAGTGTGGCATTTAATAATAGTAAATTGTTTCGCTAATGAAGGAGATAGTCCGCGGACAAGGCACAGCTTCCTAGAACGCCTCGCCAGAGATCTAATTTATTCGTCGCTATCGCCGATCGGGCTTTGTCCCGTGGACGCGTGCTGTGTCCGAGGGACCGGCCATTATACACACCGAGTAATTGCCTCCGAATCTAGATACCGCAACAATGCCAGATTGGACGACTGGACCAATACCGGCGACCTTCTCTCGAAATATAATTATCTCAATTGGACAGAGCCGCCGGATTCGCACCGGCTCCGACACGGGTATCTTCGCCTCTTTGCCGCAAATTAATGGTGTGTTTTTAAATTGCGAAATGGATCACTGCATTGTTAGGTTTATAGCCGTTTTCAACTGTCGAGAGACGCGTCGGAGATAATCGATTGGGGTTGCTATTATATTAGTATAATGCCAGAAAATGAGACAAGCTTTCCCGTTTACCGGCCAAGAAATACTGGACGCTTGTTGGACCTGATGATGCGTTATGCACTTTACTCTATGTAGATAATGTTCGTGTCGAATATGAACATTGTGATACACCTGATAAAAGGGGATAAAAAGGTACTTATAAGCGGCTTAAAGGGCAATACATGTTATTAATTAATTTTCCCGGTATTCAATTATAATGCTGGCAAGACATGACGCATAAAAATCTTTGCTAACATTAAAAAGAGCGCCCTAGAAGATTTAAACTTGTTTTTTAAAATATTGATTTATTTTTCATCCAATGAATACATGATTTTATTACAAAAAAATTAAGAAAATTTATATACACCTGACAATATATTTAATGCCGACGAATCTGGATTATAATAGAAGAAACTATCTAACTGGATTTATTTATCTAAATCTTTAAAAACTGACAGAGGTTTCAGAACAGTAAAAGATCGAGTGACGATATTATTATTCAGTAATGCATCCGGTGATCGTATTATAAAATCATTGATGGCCAATCAAGCTCATGGAATATATTCTTGTACATTGGAGGGCTAATAAAAAAGCTTAGACGACGAAACTATTATTATAATACTTGTATATCACTTTTTTTTGGAACGATTTCCTACATTTGTGTATTTTATTTCATTTGAGTTATTAAAATTAAAAATAATTCAGATATTTACTCATTTCATTTATAAATGATTATTTATTTAACATTATTTTAAATTTTAAATATCTAATTTTACTCAATATAATCATATAAAATAAATTTTATTTGCCTCAATGATTTTTATTTATGAGGTCTTATACTAAAAACAAGCATTGCATTTAATTTCTGTTTATTAATTGTAGAGTAATGGTAATATTATAATCTTAGGGACAATACGCGTTGAATATTTTTCATATTAATTTATCAAGTCCTTAATAAAAAATATGTTTACATAATAAGTTAGTATTATTTACTGTATTGTGAAACGTTGTAAAAATGGATTTTAATATATATTTTTTATTTATAATATATAGGCGCTCTTTTAATCGATCCGTCATGGCGGCTCTAAAACAACCGAGTCGTCCGAAGGGGGTCGATTATAGATCCCAAGCATATCAAGTTAAGATATTGATAAATTCTTAATGAATATGTTGCCTTTTTTGAAAATATGGATTATTCTAAGAATAAAATTAGTTATTCATGATATAGTTCATGATTTTTTAAATAATCAATATGACGCGTAAGTGACAACGCTCTCGGCGATGTCACGCGGCAGACTAAGTACAAGCCGTCGACTACCGACCGCCGAGTTCTCGCGGCATGTGTCACTAGTACGTTTCACTCGCACTTGGAACATCGTATGATGGCATTTCGTGGCAACAGAAGCGAATATATTATTTTTTGCAATTGCGGATGATAAAGTTTAATGATTATTTAAATATTTTTTATTTATAATATATTTTACATTTTTTTAGATAAATGCAAGTTTTTTTTACTATTTTAGTTACTCGAGTGATATTCATAGATGTATTATTGTAAAACTAGTAATTCATTAATTTCATCAAATTAGTATGTGATTATTTTTAAGTATAGGTCTGCTACAATGATCATATTTTGTAAATAGAAATTTGGGCCAAATCGGGCAACATCGAGGATAATTAAACTCATCAAACAACCGAGAGTCATACATTTTTGTGTCGCTTATTTTTTTCATAAAAGCTAAGCTGACCATACGGGTACTTTACTTGAAAAGATGCATCCTACTGACTCAAATATTCATAGCAGGTGTTACAAAATGTAAATACATTACAGTGGATTTATTACTATTAAACTACTCCGAATAACGCGATGGATTGAAATATTCGCCGCCTATACCCCACTTGCGCGGTCGTATTCACGTCGAGGGTTAACGGTCGACAAATACATACAAGGCCGACTATTCATTTGACACGAGTTGCACACACACAGCCGTCTGTGCGGTGCATACAGTCAAACGTTGGCTAGCGTCTGTGTATTCGACACGCACCAGGGCTATACCCCCAATAACACGACTCCAACTTACACGGTCCCGATTTTAGTGTTAGTCGGGGTTTAACTGTATTGTTAAATTTATTTTGATTAAAAAGATTTTTTTCAGCATTTTTAACATTATCATTTTTTAAAATTAATTGTGCATCCCGTATATCTTTAAAAAATCAAGGACAGTCTATTGAAATATAGAACTGTTCCTCAAAATACGAAAGGATTGTCACTGTATGTATTTCAGGGGTAGGGAATATTCAGGGTAAAAATGATGAACATGCGTCAAAGAAATTCGAAATCCGACATTCAAAAATCAAAAAAAGATGATACTATCCGTTTGATGGGATTTCATAGGAATCTTTTTTTTTTGGCTACTACCGGACAACACAACGATCCATTCTGAAATGTACTGTCATCAGCTGGACAAATTGAATGATTCAACTAAACTGAAAAGGTCAGAATTGATCAATAAAAAGGTATAGTGTTTTACCAAGATAATGCGAGACCTCATATAATTTTTTTTAGACGGTAAAATCTTCAAATAAGGAGGTCAAAAATCTCAATTTTATGAGCGTGGAATAATGCTACTGCCAGAAAGAAAAACGAAATTATTTTCCGAACAACCTGATAATTATGGAGATATCATACGTATAGTAAAAACGTTAATTATTTATAAAGGATCCATTTTTCGAAATTACAGCATTAAATTAGTGGAACGAGAGGAGAACATCAATCACGTCCAAGGATCGGTATCAGCATCAGCGCCGACAAAACGCCAGGACATATCAGCGGGTACATCTAGCACAAGCCGGCCTACGCCAACTGCCACATTAACGAGTCCAACTACCGGAATTTTACATGAAAAAAAAATATGGCGGGATTACGTGACTCTGTAATAACGCGCACGCGCACTCGCAAATTAATAAATTGGAGCAATAAATTCGCGTAACGCGCGCGGAACGACGACGGACAATTGCGCAGATTTGCACAGCGCCGAACTGTCGCTGAAAAATTAATCTCGATCATGAAACATTATTTGCGGCGCGATAAATAATTATACGATGTGTTTGTTGTGCGTGGAGAATCGATGTTTCACGCATCGGGAGTTCCGCGTGGTGCGTAGCGCGCTTAACAGTTACGCGACAATGCCAATCTGCGAATATCGATATGTGCAGTTAGTTAGGTAATACGATTTTCCTTTTTGTCGAACCGCACATGTATGCGTATGTGTGTGAAAAAATTAGAAAAAAATTAAATTACAGGTGCAAAGTGTTCCGACGTGTATTAAGTGCGGTTAAAAACTGTGATTTTTAGCAAATGAGATGTAATTCTCTGTATGTAATACACGGTGATATTGCAAAGCGACGGTGAAATTGTCTAACAGTATCGCGAGATTGTATCAAAATATAGATCGTGTCGACTGTTTATACGGAGGATTATCGTGTGAAAATATTATGGAACTCCGTGTGGAGATGGATGGGTGTGTGAATGGGATAAATACGCGGATAAATGATGATCGATATCGTGCGTAATCCCACCATGTAACGCTGATCAGTATTAAAACGGATGCACAATGATAATTATTTTATTATGATAGGATGCAGATGTAATTAGATTTCCGACGGAGAAGGTGGGTAATCGAACGATTTAGTTTTATGCATCGATTAAATCCGATACTTGAATATGTGAGAATATGTTATCAATTATTGGCAATTACTATGGGAACGCTTCGTGATGTCTGGAATATTTATTATAATATTTTAATGTAATCAATTACATCTATTAATAGTTATTCTAGTACACCTATCCCTCGATTTACACGTTACTCGTTTTACACGTTTTTTATACGTTTAAAAAAAGTTATAAATAAATGTTGAAAATAATCAAAAATAGTTATTTTATTTGTTCGTGCGCCCACTGTAGGTATGCATTGTTGTATGCATTCCACTGTAGGTATGTCTCTTCCCCCCATTCGGCGTTCATCCTTGACTTTAGCGCCAGCTACAGTCAAGGATGAACGGATGGATCCTTTACAAAATGGAGAAAGAGTAATAGATGTTGCTAGATTATATAGCATGAATGAAGCTACAATAAAAACCATTAGAAAAAATAAAAACTTAATTAGAAAGAGTGTAGCAGCTGGCACTACGAGCACGAGCACAACTTCATATATCAGAGTAATTGCAATGGAAAACATGGAGAAGGCCTTAATGATTTAGATATAGGACCAAACACAAAAACGGATGCCACCTCGATACTAACGCCGTTTACAAACAAAAGCATTGGTGGATTTACGAAAAATCAAAGAGAAGTTACCATCCTCTCTTTATATCTGAAAAGAAGCAGACTTTCACAGCAAGTCATGGTTGGTTCGAAAGATTCAACTCAAGACACTCTCTCCATAGTTTAAAATTAAAAGGTGAACTGGCATCTGGCGATGTAGATGCAGCGCAAGAATATCCAACAAAATTTGCTGAAATTGTTGCCATCAATTCATATACTCCTGATCAGGTTTTCAATGCTGATGAGTCAGGGTTATTTTGGAAAAAAATGCCAGAGAGGACCTATGTGTCTAAAGTTCATAATATCGCATAACAGTTCTTTTCTGTAGCAACGCTTCAGGAGATCACATTATGAAACCATTAGTTATTAACAAATCAAAATACTCGCACTTATAGGAATAAATATCAACCATCTTCCCGTTTTTGGAGGGCCAAGAGCGTATTACTGCCGCAATGTTGGTTGCCGCAATAAATGGTTTCCATGAATGTTTTATCCGAGATGCCAAAAAATATTTAGATGAAAAGGACTGCCTTTCAAAGTTCTTTTATTAATTGACAATGCACCGGGTCATCCATAAGATCTACAGCATGAGAATGTCTTAAAATATTTAAAAAAACGTTTAGTTTTTTGTGTACTTTTCGATTTACAAGGTTTTACATGAAAAAATTTACAATTTCGATTTACACGGTTTTTTCAGGAACCTATCTACCGTGTAAATCGAGGGATAGTTGTATTACCAACGAAATACATTTAGTCAAGCAGTTAGAGCGACAGAACGGAAAATCGTTCACCAATTTTGGTAGTGATACCTGGAATAATTTGCAATATCTACCATGAGTAACGTATCGAATAAGCTAATCCCCGATTGGGTGAAAGAGTATAATACAACCAACTGAAGAAGTTGACGTAGTTATTCAAGATCTTGTTGAAATGACCAAAGAAGTAAATTTAAATCTAGAGGAAGAAGATTTCGTTAGTTTGATTAACAGCCATTAAACGGAAATGAGCAACGATGTATTGATGGAACTTGAGAACGGGCGATAAGAAGAATTTTTTCAGAAGAAGAGGAATTAATTGAACAACGCAAGCAATTTGAAACTGTTAAGATAGGTGAATATTTAAATATCATCCGGGATAGATTAACTGGTCTCGAGGATCAAGAACCTGATCCCGAGCGATCTGAGAAAGTTACACAAGCAGTGAATAACGATATTGCATGCTACACCTGAGTTTATGAAGAAAAGAAAAGAGTTAAGAGAAAATTAACACTGGCCCGATACTTGAAGTAGTTCGTCTATAAATACATGTACACACATCCCTCACTCAGCACGATACTCGCTTAATACGGTTTCAGCTTTGTTGGAAAAAAAAGTTTTCGATTAGATCTTGCTTTGTAGACGTTAGACTTTGTAGGGACTTTATGGAAATTATTAATATCGCACGTTCAATAGGAGGTGAGGGATTGGAGGATTTAACTATCAAAGAATTTTTAAGAATTGTTTGAAGAACAGGGATTAAATGAAGAAGAATTAATTGATATGACCACAAGAGTTCCTCCTGAAATCAGAGCGATACCGAAAGCGACACTGAAAGTTCTGGTCCAATTTTAACGATTACTGCTAAAACAATAAAAGATGGGTTTCAGATGGCAAGAAATATAGAAATGCATTTCCTAAATAATGAACCAGATATGGATCGAGCTTTGAAATTTTAACGAGAAATTAAACAATGCGTTGGAAGATATGAGGGATTTACAAGAATATCAAAAAACATGAACAATCACGGATTACCGAATTTACTACAACGACGAAACATAACATAAAATGTAATCGAAGGTAGTTGTGATGATGCCAATAAAAAGAAGGAAAATCCCCATATTAATATCTTCTAGTGATAGTGACATTGAATAATATCTTTTATCTATGTTCATAATGTTTCAATAATTTTTCAGTTGTATCTACCTATTTCTTTAATATCTCTAAAATTTAACCTATCCTCTTTTTTTTATATATTTGTTAGTCTCGTTTAACAAGGTGATCTAGCAGAACCTATCTTCCGTGTTAAGCAAAGGATGGGTGTATATAGATTCTGTTAGGTCCAATAAGTCCAATATGTCCAATAAATAATATTTAAATGAAGTTCAATGGAACTATCATAAAGTGTGCCTTTTTATTTTAGTTTCATGAGTATTTTTTTCACCATTGATAAACGAAGAATAGAATTATTGTATAAATAATAATAAAAATCCTCAAAAAAACTGAAATTTTTATATTTTTTTCCACATTCAGCACACCCAACATCAAGTCCACCGTACGCCACTGATAAATATGTGCAATAAATAATATTTTATTCAGTGTATATATAAATAAATAGATCTATTTTATAATCAAATCAATGTCAAAAATGATAAACTCTGTACTTTCCTCGACATTCTCGATTTTTCGATTTACGCGAAAACCTTCGGAACCAATTTATCGCGTAATTCGAGGAATGCATGTTGTATATGAAAATTTAAATATATTTTTTAAACCTAATTACAAAAACTAGCCCCAATATTGATTATGTAGATTTATGCATCGTACAATTGGCATTACAATATGCTATGAATGCTTTTAAATCAACGGAATCAGTTATAAATCTTACGGTGTCTTAATAGCATGCAAATGTCAACAATAGTTTTTTAATGTATCTAGATCCAAAAGATCATTGAACTGAGCATTATACCGGCAATGTGACTGTATCGTGGGTGATGGTGAAAAACTAAAATTTATTTATAAATAAGTCATAGTATGCGAAACTATGACCATATAAACCTTACGAAGAGTAAACTGAGCAGAGCCCAATGTAAGATCATTGAACTTCGTTGATAATGATTTTTATCAAACTCAATAAAAATTTTTTACAAAAATATTAATCTAATGCCATGTTTAATTTTGAATATAAATTCTATTTATTATAGAGTTTACATTAAAATTATATTGAATGTATGAGTATTTTAAAAAATATTCTGTTCGATGAAGTTTTCAGGATCTTGATTTTTATTTTCACATTTTTATCGTTCGCGATTTTTTTAATGATTGAAAACGTTTCGTTAGAAACAAAATATATTCTTAATTATCCTTATTCAGCTTGATAATTCTTTGATAGAAAAATTATTTAAGTAAATATTAATTCTTATTGATATGAAAAGAATTCTTTAAATATTGTGCAATGCATAAAATAAAAAATAATCAATAAATACGTAATAGTGGTTGGTCTATTTTAAATGAGGTTTTGAGGCTGGGTCTCATATACTTTTATTTATATGACATACACTATATAACTTTTTAGTAGCAATAGGGTAAAGACATTAGTATGAATAACATATACACTCAACTCTTTTTATATTGTAGATACGTTTACCAAGAAGCGTGTAAGTTATAAAATTTAAAAAAAAATAAAGATTGGTTCCTTTAATTTAAAAAACCGTATTATTTTAAAAATTAACAAAATTGTGGTATAGAAAATCGTGTGAAAAGGTAATAATGTAAATCCAATAAATAAATTATACATATATTATTCAGTAACTAGGAAAAATGTACAAACAACACATTAATTTTAATTTTATCTTTTAATCTTTCTTATTATCGAATACGAATATTCTTCTTACATCCCACCAAATGTACAAAATAAGTTATAGGAATGTTAAACAGGGTTTAGAGGTCTGAACAGGAGTTGATTCAGAGAAAACCATAGCCTTTTTCTAGTTTTTTTTATCGTAAACGATCCATTATTCATCTCCAGTTACAAAAGAGTCGATTTTTTTGTCTTTTACCTTCGCATAATTCGTCTCATCGATACATTGCAAAAAATACTGTACAGAGGACATTATAGATTTGAGTCTATGCAATAATTCCACGATGGTCATCATTAATTTTAGTAGGTCATCCAAGTTCAGGTGCATCTTTTAGATGTCTACTTACCTATTTAAACCGTTGAAACCTAAATTGACGTCTACGCGCTGTCTGTATTTCATAATAGATTTATTTAATGGCTTTAGTGGATTACTCGTATTCATGCCCTGGTCGAAAAAAGTAACATACAATGTCTAATGTGTCCTTCGTCATTTTCTGGTTGCGACATTTTACACTTAACAATGATATAAATGCATTTTTATTCATAAAATGTTTCAAAATTATTAAAATATCTGAGTATACTGAGGTTTTTTTTAAGACAATTTGAAATACACCTTGGCCTCGAATAACACAGTTTTATACAAAACGGTTTTGATATAATACGTAGATGATTAGTGGCATTTTTTTGTTGTACAACACGCTTTATGACACGATTATAAAAAATCGTCTATCAATGAGAAAACTACTGCGCGTAAACGCTAAGCAATAATAGAAAAATAGAAAGGGCTCTTATGATATGGATAGAGGTCTGAAATGAGAAAAACTCATTTTAAATTATTCAAAAGAGAGCGCTAAAAAATTATGATAATTTAAAAAGAGCTGAACAATTGTCGACTAAAGATCAACAATCCCAATTTTCCTGCTAATAGATGATGGTTTGAAAATTCTAAAAAAAAGAGTCAAACATATAGAATTGATAGTGATAGCGATGATGAATAAATGTTCTATTATATGTATGCTATTTAATTTTTTTTCAATAAATATGTAAATGTATATTTTGTCGATTGTTTAATAAAAAAATAAACGGATATTAACAAATTTCGATATTTTTATATATGTGAAATATTCACCAGTAAATGTAGATAAAACAATATCCATTGTAAATATTTTTTTAAGTCATTATTGTTGTCATTCTTGGTCAATTTACTTATGCTTAAATATGATAGGAATAAAGTTTTCGCCTTAAAAATATAATGTTATGTCAATAGCATACGCAATAGACTTAATTTATGACAAACGCTAAAGTGCTATTTAATATAGAGTAACAAAATTATAAGGGCAGTACAACATAATATAATTAAGGGGGTTAAAAAAGTTATATATTTATGTTTTTACTGTTAAAAAATATTTTTAATTCTGAATATGTTTTTTTTTATATAAACAATATTGGATGTATCGTTGATTGATAGACAAATGGTGGTAAAATTGTCTGTTTCGAATCGAGGCAGTAATTTCGCGTAAAAATTGAGAAGTTACAAGCGTAACAAGACCAATTACTTGTTTTATATGGAAAGATCGGTTGAAGGGTGGATGGACAGCGCAAGGAAAGTGACCACGCCTCCCCCACTTAACGAATTAACGAGTCATTTGCCCTCCAAACAACTGCGGCGAGATGTGCCTTATAGAGAATAATAGTGGTGCGCAATCGTCCAAACTCGGCAATAATCGAGGCAATTGTTAATTTTTTTCCACAATCTCGGTTTTATTATCGCAGATGCACCCAGATACGTATGTCCAGTGGCACCAGAAACCGCAGCTATTTACAGTTGGGCCGGATAAACATGAGAACCGCCACGGGAACACTGGGCACACACGCCGCTGAAGACAATAGAGAACACTGGTACGACAAGCCAGCGTACGTGCAACATTCGGCCATGGTACATGCGACACGTACCGCGGTCTTACGGTACAGGTTACATGGTCAGTTAACATGTCGATCGTAGCACACACACATGCGCACGATTCGGCACATATATCTGCATTATATCGGCTTTATTGTGTGAACACAATGCTGGATGAGAAATCGATCCGGGGGGGCACACGCGGTCGACAATGACACGGCCATCTTTTATGAGGTCATAGGGCCACACCGGACCGAATGAGATTTTATTCAAATTTGTATTAATCACCTCCGACGGAATTGACATCGATACATGACTCGCACATCTTGCACAATACGGCAATGCATTAAAAAAACAAGTTTTTTGTTCACGAATTTTAGTCAAGATTTCGTTACAAGCATAGTTTTACTACACTATGATAGATGACTGATTCATTTTTACAACAAAATAAAACAAATATACACACTAAGATATGATACATATTCGAAATACATCATTTTAAGAGCATCGATTGGTTAAGTTTTTCATTTTTGTCAAACATGTCAAACAGTTTGTATTTGTCTAAAAAAATCTAAAGAATCAATATTATAAATGACCTTTATTGTCGTGTGAAAAAATATATTCGCTTCTATTGCCACGGGCGCGACTTTTTTCCCGCTCGCATCCGGTACGATGTGGCAAGTGCAAGTGAAACGTACTAGTGACACGTGCCGTGAGAACTTTGAGTCGGAGGGGTGTCCTTAGTCTGCAGGAAGACATCGTCGAGTGTGCGTGGCATTTAAGATTTATTACTAGGAAAATCCATAATCCAAATTATGAAGCATATCATGAATATTTACTTTTATTCTTAGAATAATCTTTTTTTTTAAAAGTTAGGATATTGATACAGATTTTATCAATAACTTGACTTTCCAACCGGTACGATGTGCCGAATGATAGTGAAACGTGCGAGTGACACATGCTAAGAGAGCTCAGTCGGCGGCGAGACATCGCCGAGAGAATTGCCAAATACGCATCATATTGTTTAGTTAAAAATCCAAAATATCGACCAAAATATGAAGCATATCATGAGAAATTATCAATATTTTGACTTGAAATGCTTAGGGTCTATTTTCAATTATAAATAAACTCCCTTCGGACGAAGCAGTTGGTTTTGAGCCGCCGTGACGGATCGTTTAACCCTTCCAGACCCAGTGTACATTGCAATGTACAATAATTTGAACGTTGGTTTTGAAGGTTATTTTTTATTGTATTATAACTGAGACCTTTTGAACATAGTGGTGTATTTTATTCAAAAATTAAAAGTCAGGTCTGAAAAGGTTAATAAAATACTTTCTACAAAGTTACCGTAATTATGAAAGCTAGAGAAAAGAAAAAAATATTTCCACCATTAGATAAAATATGAGAATTTACGTCGGAATTCAATATTTTAGGATAACGGCGTATCTTGACTCTGAGTTCAAACATAAAAAAAAATACAGTTGACAGACACAAAATATCGTAAAGAAACTTACAAATGAGAATCTAAGAACAAGAGTTACAGAAGACACAACAAGGAATTATTAATAAATTCATTTAAGGAGAAATGAAGATGACATTATTTACTGGAATAAAAATAAATAAACATATGAATTCGAAAACGACAGTAGCAGGAGATATGTAATTCATAATAAAAAAATATCAGCGAATGCCTTTGTAAATATAACCAACCCTTTTATAGGGTCAAAATAGAGACCGTGCTATAGAAAAGCACGCCCTATAGAAGACTAGGCACCCATACAAAATTAGGGGATAGGTTTTTTTATTTGTATTTTATAAATTAAATGAAAGCAATACACGAAACATTTTTCCATTCACAAAATTCATTATTTTAAATAGATGAATTTTATTATATTTTATTTGATGGTGGATAGGTGGCATTACAGAAAATTCTAAATCCCCACCTACCCTTGTAAATATCCAATAAAGAATTTTACAAATGCAAAGGTGAGTTTAATACACTCATAACTAAGTGGATCCAGTGTGGCTGGTGTCAAAAAATTCTAGACTTCATATATTTTGCCGAAAGCTTAACCTACTCGACTACTAACTTAGGTCAGTCACGGATAACTTACATTAAATAACAGATTGTTGTTACGTATAAGCTATAACATTAGTTTAATCAAGTCAAAGGAATGATTTATTGGTCTTCCTTATCTAATATTGACAAATTTTAAATTGTCAATATTAGATTAAAAATACCATTAAATTAAACAGAATTTCATTGGATAATTATAATTAAACAGTAATAATAATTTAAAAGATTAAGATAAGTCGAGATCTTGTATCGATTAGTTCAATATATAAACGATATCGATACCACGACGATATATTTGCGACTTCCTGTACTTTTTCCGGATTTTATGTGTTTTTAAAGATAAAACCGCAACGTAAAATATAATAAAATATTCATCCGCCAAAAGTGAATCACGCGAAATAAAAATTAAATTAAAATAAATATTAATGTTGAACGTATTGAATCAATTACGTGCAGTTACATAATTTTATGCACAAAATAATGGTGGACAGGTTCGCAAAATAATAAAAAAAAAATACTGGCGAGCGAGATCAACGACCGAAAAATGAGAATGAATAAAAACGATAACTCCAATCGTTAAAATGGCCAAGAAACCGGAAAAAATAACTCAATAGGCTTAAGAGATCACACACGGAGAGAACCTCGTGGGAAAAAAACGGACCACGGAGCGAAAATTTTTTTTCGGCAAGAAAAACGTCATGATCCAAATAATTGAATAAGAATATGTTGTAATTTATGCAAAATTCCTGCACATATATATGTACAGTTTGCGCGAATAAAAACCAATGCATACGGCTTATTAATGCATAATATATTTGGCAAAACGTTATTAACTGTTCACACAAATTAGCAATAAGCTGAAGATATATTTCTTGCCATCGTTTTCGGTTTTAAAAGCGGATATATTAAATCCAATTTTTTCTACAAAAAAAACCATATTATTACATAACGATTGCAAAGTAAATCGAGTTGAATTATGATTGAGTGCGTTGGGAGAAATTATTATGCAAGATAATATTTTTTAAATTATATTCTTATCAAGTTAGGGGTATAATGAGATTTGGCGCATGCATGCGAATCTCTATAAATGCGATTCTATTCAAATTGAAATATGCAAATGTCCAGTTACGTTTCTTTCATGTCGAAACAAGATCAATTAGGCAATATAAAAAGTTTCAAATGATCCAGAAACGGATAAAAGCTTGTGAAAGTAGCTGAACGCGCTAAGCTCGATGAATGGCGACACATTGTGCGAGATGCTTTCATCGAACCGATAAATAATCCGCCCCGCGGGGATTATAAAATCGCTGATCAAACATATGCATTTGTAAATCGATCGTTTACAGTTGCCAAATTGGCATTGATAGTGCACAAATTCGCATATCGAAAATATTGCCCGTACACGATTCGGTACAGTTCACGGGCCACCAGTCACTGACCCACTTGGCCGATAGTAGCCGAGCTCAGGTTCTCACAAGGCGCGAAATGAAATATGACATCATTATTATCTCATCAAAACCATGTGCTATTTTCCCATTGACGAGTGAAATTGATGGGCTGTGAAGTCTTTTGTTTTGGCCGTGCTGGACCGAAGCGATGGCCGGTATTAGAGTTGGTTTGATAAATTATTAGCGCCGTGATTTGTATGACTGTAATCATTGAATACATCCTGGGATCGATCCTTCTCCGTGCGATAATAAAATCGAATCAATTTATTACATGATGTATTTATTGAAGCTTTCTGCGTGTAAATTATAGGGACTCATTATTGAAATGTGCACATGTTAAAAGACTTTTATAATCAAGAAAGTTTTGTTAACGAATGAAAGAAGAATTGATTGCGCCTGGGAGCTTTAAGCACTAATTTAAAAATTATTTTTTTATCAATGAGAATTCGTCGGTAAAAAACCAAAAAGGCGTCACTCCCCTCACTGCTACTGTTTGATTGATTAGCGTTATAGCTCCTCATGAGTTTTGCGTTCAATATTCTTCAGTTCTCTGAGCAAAATATCTGACAGAATATGTATCTTTAGAATGATGGTTTCGAAAGTATATGGACAAATAATGGAGTTGTATAGAACCATATTGATCTGTGCTTTTTTTAGTAGCTTCTAGGATTTCTAGTAGCTTTTAGTATCTTAGTAGGATCTAGCCATACATATAATCAGTGGTTCGTGGGTAAAATATTTGAGGGTCCTGCAGAATATTATTAATTAAAAAAGCATACAGGCGGACCTCAGCTTTCGCACATTCGACTTTCGCACAATTCGCTATTTCCACATTTTTGAAAAATCGTTTTTTTTTTAATTGTTTCCACAAGGCACGGCATAATGATGTATGAAATGGAAAAATCTTTGTGTTATTGGATAAGTAATCAAAATCAAGAAAACATCCTTCTGAGTACTTCAATGATTTAAGCTAAGGCTCTTAGTTTGCATAAAGATTAGAAGGCTAGACTAAACGAAGTTTCTAATACAGTGTTTCATGCAAAATTTGAAAACGGCTGGTTTTCAAATTTTAAAAAACAAAGCATTCTTTTACACAATATTAAATTCACTGGAGAATTAGCTGATGCGGATGAAGATAAATGACTTTATTTCGTCATTGTTCAAAAAATTATTGAAGATGGAGAATATGTGCCTCTAGTTAAATAATATTTAATGTAGATGAGACTGGTTTATTTTGGAAGAAGGCTCTAATCGTACATTCTATCAAAATGACGAATCAAAGGTCTCCTGGTCATAAACCTTCTAAACTTACCTGTGAAGATGTTAATGATGATTGAATCTCATTCTGAACCCTTTTAACTAACGAATTTCTGAATTGGACTGACAAAAGAACGAAAAATAGTGCATACAAATCGAAAGTGAGGAAGACGAACCAGAAGAACTATTAAGACCTTTACAATAAAAAATATAAACGAAGCTTTATGCATCTCGAGACATTTTATCATTATGGAAGAATGATCCCAATGGAGAACGGCATATCTCAAGTGCGTAGGGCGATCCATACAGTACTGCATGTTACAGAACTCTCTATGAAGAAAAGAAAAAAAGTAGTAAAATACAACCAACCCTTGACAAGTTTATTAAGAGAATATAATTTTTATTTAATATGTACTAAGTTAGTACATATTAGTATATTTACGTAGTTTAGTACAATTTTTGGTGTTTTTTTTTACATCCCTCTACTTTCGAACATTTAACTTTCGTACACATTTTGAGGAACCAATCATGTGCGAAAGTCGAGGTCCGTCTGTATTTCGCTCCTATTTTATTTAAAATATAAAAAGGTGAGGTAAAAAATACAAAAACAATAATAAAATGACAAGCGGCACTTGGCTCAAAGAAGCTGTGTATGTTAGGGCTTACATTACCGGTTTACCGTAATTACCGGAAATGATTTTATCGCAAATAAAGGAGAGATACAGGCATATTATCTCGAAAGTTTATTGTAGATATGCATGCGGAATAGGGTTGTTTGTTTTTTTTTTAAGACGAATTTCGAAAAGAGCTTACTTTGCATCGAGATTGCAAAACTCGGTGGAATTTCTTCCTGAAAATGCTGGAACTTTTTTATAAAATTAAAAATGCGATATTAAAAAGTTTGATTGATATAAAATCGGGGATAAATATCGATAATATGAATTTGATCTTCTCTGACATAAAATTGGCATTACAACCGGTAAAAGTAGCTGTAAAAGTTCTATGTCATGAAGACATAAATCTATATACAGCCGACATAACTAAATTGAAATTTATGCTTGATGAACTGTCTAAATACAGTTCTTTTTTTGCCAAGGAACGTAAAGAAGAGCCAATAATTCGAATAAAGGAAAGAAGAACGATATATTTTAATGTCGTTAATTTGAATCGAATCCACGTCCATATTTTTTTCATTTACCGGTAAATAACCGGTAAACCGGTAATGGGAGAAATTATTTGCCGTTTACCGGTAATTTCAAGCCCTAGTCAGTACGTAGGAGTATTTTTCAGTTGCTCTAAATTAAGTTACTGCAGAATAGTTGGGCAATATGAAGATTTTACTGACTACAAAAACACAAAAGTGGGTGGTAGGTATAAAATATGCGACTACCCTTGATATATTTAATTATGATTTATTGTAAGTTCTTTCTAGGGCTTCATTTTAGTCCTCATTAGGGAAACGCAGAAATTTAGGGATTCATTTTAGATACATCTTTCAGGGAAAAAAATCAATGCAATCGCTGGTGTAATTAGTCACCAATAAAAATATTGATGTCTTCCGATTTTTCCCCCGAATATTTAAATTATTTACAATGATAGCATAATTTTGAAATATCTAAGATCCTTTCATTATACCATACATCAGAGTTTTTGTAAAACGAAATAATTATTTATTTGACAGGTAGAATGTTTTGTGCATCTTTCATTGAAATTATATTAGGATGTATAAACTGAGCTTGAGAAGATCAAGGATTCAAAAATTTTAGGAAGTACCAGGGAGCCATGTCCAACTGTCTAAATATAGGCACTATCATTGTCAAGGTTAAATGTAAAAAAAATTGACATAAAGAGAAGCGAAATTATTTTTTATAGGGAGATAGATTTATTTTTACACAATTATCAAAAGAACGATACTAGAAAAAGAACATGCTATTTTTTGAAAAATATTATGTAGTAGATAAGTGATTTTCCGCGAATTATACTTGAACGGGTGCGTTTATTGTCAGTTGTCAACTCCGAATGAATATTAATAATAACAAACTATGCAAAACACATATATTATTTGTATATTGCAACAAAATATACGTTTATTTTAAGCATCGGAACTGATCTTCGTTTTTGCGAGTCGTATCTCTTGGGGATTTGTTTACAATCGAATAACAATTTGCATCTCCTCGCCATGAAGACCTTTAAAAGTTAATGGAAAGCCTTTTAATACGGTACCATTGTATTTGCAGATACAAAGGACACCTTGTTTGCTTAAGACGCGATCGTACAATCTTACAGGAAGATCTGAAGCAATCTCCCTTGTTATTGTAACAGTTGTTTTCGAATCAATTCACATCGAGCATTCTTTCGGGGCTCTTATCGATTGGGCGGAATCTGAGGCTGCATTCAAATTATAACGCCGATTTTTATTATTAATTTGAATATTTTACACGCCATAATTAAATATCATAATGGATATAATTATTTTTTAATCAAAACTTAATTAAGTGACCCGTATGATAGATTAACAAGGCAATTCGGAGCAGAGTTTGTGTTATGCACTGCCGCGTATGTCGCAACGCGGAATGATTTGCATGCAGTTAGAAAAATGTGAAACGGGAAAACCGGGCGTCGAATTTTGGCCAGAGCCATTTTATCGGACAATCTTCAATGAAATTTAAGTGATATCATAATTTAGGGAAATATTTACATCACGCTTTATCACAAGAAGCCAACACAATGGTTACGGTAATTAAAAATTCCCTTCAATGGTACATCAGAGACGTCACGTCGGAGCGTGGTGTAATAAACGCTTTTTCCAAAAAAAAAAAAACAACTGTTATTCGGAATTCAACACAATCAATTCAATCAAGGTAACGTTGTCAACGCGAACACATCAAACCCAAGCGAAGCACAGAGGACAAGGCGCCAATTTAATGCCAAATACAGCAAAAAATTGTCATAACCATAAATCATAAAAATATCAATAATAAATATTACATAGAAAAACATTCGGAAAAAGCAGCCCTTCAAAGATTTTATATTTTGACTTTTAAAAATTCCTACAGTGAGGTACAGCAGCCCAATTGTACCTAAGTTTGGTAACTTTTTTTTTTGGAAATGATGCCGAATTTTATCTATCTATTTATCTGATTTATTTTAAAGTTTTAGTGAAGTTGCTGCACACATTTCCCAAAATTAAGCATCGGCATTTCTTGATATAAAATATTACGAAAAGATGGGGATTAAAATCGAAGTTTTACTGAAAAATGTAAATAGGGTTATTTTTCCCCTAGTGAAAAATAAAGCTGTTTTCCTTTTGTGCTCAGATTTAGTATCCCTCTTAAAGGAATATAATATTAAATGGCATTATGAGACAAACATAAGATCAATTATAAAAACATCCAAGGCCAAATACGGAAGTATCAAATGAATCATTTCTAGATAAGTCTAAAATAACAATCTTCATCAGATTTAGCAGTGAGAGCTGTTTACACTGTTAGTTAAATTTTAGCCAAAAAGATGAAACCTTTTGCTGATGGTGAGATGATTAAGAAATGTTTAAATGCTGTTGCAGGAATAGCTTTTCCTGATAAAAAAAACCTTATTTCCAAAATCGGTTTGTCAAGATTTACAATTGGATGAAAAGTTGAAGACCTCTCTGAAAACATAATTGCAACTTTAGATAAACGCATTCACAAACTTTTCCTAATTTTTCTTTCGCCGTTTTTTAATAGTATTTATATTAATGGATGTTCTTATAAGAAATTTTCTACATGCGGTCCGCACAACATTTATAAATTTGTGTCTGGACCGTTTTAAAAAAAAGGTGCTCGCCCCTGCTCTAGATCATAGGCTCCAAATACTTTTCAGTTTCTAAAAAGTTGCAGAAACAACTTTTAAATATTAAACAAAAATTAATATGGAGATATTATGTAGATGAGCACAGTTAGTGCTTTTTCGCTAAGGTTTGGGAATATATGTATAGCCAAGCGATAATATTGTTCCAAAGTATTGCTTTGTGCGTCGCACTAAATAAACTTCCTCCAATTATTCATCATTCGATATACAGAACCCCCAATTACACTATTCCGAATTACGCGCTGAGTTGAAATATTCGCCGCAATCCCCCAATTGCGCGGTCGCATTCACATACAGTCAAACGTTGGCTAGCGTCTGTGTATTCAACCAGGCTAAACGCACACAGCCGGACGGCTGCACTCCCCCAATTACACGGTCCCGATTTTAGTGTTAGTGGGAGGGGGTTTAACTGTATTATCCAAATTAAGTTTTTGAGTTTTCTCGACTAACTCTTTTAATATAAATCCTACATGCCACAAACTTGTGATTGTAATTGTCTGCAACTGCGAAAAAAAACCCAACAATATTTGCTGTTGTATATTCGCTACGGTGAAAATGATTTTCGCCTTCGCATCCGGTACGGATGTGTCGAGTGCTAGTGAAAAGGTCGAGTGACATGCGCTCCGAGAGCTCAATTTGGGGCGAGACATTACCGAGAGACATTGTTATATACTTTACGCGTCATATTGATTAGTTAAAAAATCTAAAATATCGACCAAATTATGAAGGATATCATGGATAACTATTTTTATTCTTAGAATAATCCATTTTTTAAAAGAATTCATCAATATTTTGACTTGAAATGCTTGGGGTCTATTTACAATATTAACTTGTCGTGACGGATGCGTTAAAATACTTATCGAATGACTTTCTAATATTATATACAAAAACCAAAAGATCACTTCCAAATTTATCACAAAACAACTTAAAGAGATGGTTTACAGTATTATCCCTAAATCTGAAAAGATTCTTAAACTTTTTTCAAAAAATGTCTAAGCAGCCAATTCAATTGAAAAAATAGAGGTTTTATAATATTTTTTTTATAATTTAAATTTAAATTCTGCCAAATTGCGCACAATAGACGAATCACACGCAAGGAATGCGTATCGCATGTACTCACGCAACATCTCAACAGCTTCTTAACTCATTGAGAGTCGATTGGTGGGGAAAGGTCGCATCTGGGCATTGTCGCACGCGACAATGCGTCGCACCCGTGCGACTCTAAAAAAAAGATAAAATGATAATAGATTGAATTTGGCAAGTTCTCGCTATTGCGCTGTATTCGCGGAAGTCAGTATACGTAGCCCGTTTCAGTACCATGAGGAGCATTCCTCAAGAAACAAGAAAAGACATCAACAAAAGAGGTCCACTTACCAAACACACAAGAAGCAGGAAATAACGGAGATCTATATAGATCAATAAATTTATTGTTAAATTGCATATAATACAGACGACATTAAATTCGCATAAACAGAGCGCATATAAAATCAGCAAACAAGCAATTAAAACTTCCGTTTAAGATAGTTGTGTGCCGCAGGATTTGGCACCAGAAGCGTAAATTTAATACATATAGTGAGATTATTTTAATATGAAATTCTTTATGTATATAATAATATCTATCATATGATTGAGCGAACTATGAGCATTGGAATTGGGGCGAAAGTTCAACATCATTTTATGAACAGATTAGTTCTGGTAAACAATGAAGAATGAAGGAATCAAACGACGGTAACGCCAATAATAACCGTGGACGCGATAATTTAATGTAAGATGTGACTGATTGATGACTAAATATATAATTTTGGGATGAAATCCTATGGCGAAAATAATTTCGAATCTCATGACGTCGATCGCAGTTAACAAAGGAGCATAACCATCTTATACAGTCGATTAAAGCCGTGTAAAAAATTAAAAGTACATATACGTCCGATCGATCACACACTGATGACACTGGATGGTGTTCTTGTTGTTGGTGTGGGAAAAAAAGTTAATATCCGAGTCCGATGGCAGACGCAATAATTACGGTCCAATCTGCCGATGATTGATCGTATCAAATCTTGATGGGTATACTGTTTAACAAAACGAAGATCAATTTGATCCGACGCTCGTAATTAATATGGTATGTTAATTTATTACGTTTAATGGTTCACAAATTTACGTGTAATACACACGGCGATTTGTCATTAGCAAACGAGGCGCCGCCGTTAATGCGCATGCGCGTTAACGCGTTGCGTTGCGTGTTGCCGCGTTGCACAATGCGTGAAATTCGTAAAGCGCAATCAATCTGCGCTGTGGCCATTACGCGCCTGCGCGTGGGGGTTGCTGTAAAAAATAATCTCAAAAAAAAGATAATGAACGGTTTGATGTATGGAAGCGATCGATCGTATGCGGGTGAAATTTGATACAAGCCACAGGCAACAGTGACGCCTATTTCGTGTTGCACGTGTCTTTGTTGATTGTGGCTTTGTTAAATAAAAATATATATTTAAAAAAAACCATTTTGTCCATCTGCAAAAAAATGGCGACTTCGAAAGCTCTTCATCCTCGTCTAGACTATAAAGATAGAGATTAAGGAAGTTAACATTGATCCCCATCGGTGTTTAGATTGCTTAGGTTATGTCAACCCTTTCTGAGGAATAATAAGTTCTTATGGTTTCATACCGTAAGAACCACTGCTTTCTTGGCCTTCTTCAATCCCCTGTACTGACAGCTGTTGAAGTTTTTCGTTGATAATATTTTTTATAATAAGTATTTTCATTCCGTCAGGATTATAATTTTGATATGGTGTTCATTTTCTGATTATATCCAGAGAAGAATCTATATCAATAGCATGGGGTCTATTTGGGACCCCCAACGTATTGATTATTCTCGAATAACTGTTTTAATATAAATCCTATACATCACAAACTTTTTGTATTTGTCTAAAAAGATGCAAAGAATTAATATTATAAATAAACATTGACCTTTATTTTCCGCAAATGCGAAAAAAAATAACAGAAACAACAAATTCGCTGCTGTTGCCACGAACGTGATGTTTTTTCTCGCTCCCGTCCGGTACGATGTGCCCAGTGCAAGTAACACGTGTTGCGAGAGCTCAGTCTGTGGCGAAAAATCGCGAATGATGAAGCATATATTTTTGGATATCCCCCTGTTTTTGTAAATTGTTGGTAGCCGCTTTGACAAAACAGGGGGATATCCAAAAAATTACAAAAAAGTTTAGTGCAGAGTCTGGTATTCTCAATTTTTAATTATGGCGTAGAAACCTGGACCATAAAGGAACATATGAAAAAGAAAATTGACGCCTTTGAAATGTGGTGCTGACGACGTCTGCTGAGAATACCATGGGCCGCTAAATGCATAAACGTGTGTGTCCTAAAAGAAATGGGGAACTACAAAGAAGATTGACTTTCGACCAAATGTCTCAGAAGGATTATTCGATACTTTGGTCATCTCGCCAGAAGAAACGATAGCCTGGAGAAGCTTATCGCGATTGGAAACGTACAGGGACGCAGGAGAAGGGGCAGGGCGCCCACCCGCTGGAGTGAACAAGTGAAGACCGCCACAGGCTCTACCGAAATAGCTGCGATGCGGGATGTAGAGAATTCTGGAAAGACAAAATCAAGAATTTTCGGAACAAGAATGATCACGATCCTCAGACATGAGGGTGCCGACTAAAGAAGAATGAAGCATATCATTATTTTTATGTTTAGAATAATCCATTTTCCAAAAAATGTGTTTAAATGCATGGGGAATTTAAAATTCCCCCTTCGAATGACGCGGTTGTTTTTGAGTCGCCGTGATGGATCGGTTAAGTGAATTAAACTAGAATAATTTCGGTTTGTCATGCTAAGGAATATTGACAACCCTACTTCAAGGTTCTTAAACAATTCTGAGCCCTGAGAAAAGAAATACGCCAGTTCTTAATAAATAAAAATTAAGATACACGCCTGTTATTAAACAAGATTTTTTTTTCATGCTTGAACTGATTATTTAACGCACTATTCGATATGCAACATGAACAAATCAAGTTTAGGTGAAACTGCATTGTATAAAAATTTTAAGCCTTAGAAATTAATATGAAACAAGATTTACAGAATTTTGAAAAACAAGTTTTTTTTCTCTTTGATTTATTAAAAATGCAAATATAGGCGATTGAGGCGCAGAGTGATTCAGAATTGATAGCAAAATTCAGTAAATACGTGCCTGAATTTTACACAATATTTATTTGGGAGGCTTAAAAAAATTAATACTTAAAAATTCGCATTTGAAATTATTTCCATAAATGGAAGCAAAATAACTGAAATTTACCTTAGCGTCAGTTTTAAAAGTACATAACCATTATGAACATGGTTTTTCCTGAAGCATGACAAGTGTCAGTAGGAAAAGATTAATATCATCTTTGTGCTTGTTTTGTTTTATTAGATATATAAACTAGAGCAGTGGTTCTTAATCTGAGTTCGATCGAACTCCAGGGGTTCGGTGAATCAGTCTCCCGGGTTCGGCGGAAGTCAAAACACACACCTGACTTATTGTACGATATTATTTATAGGGTTCGGTGATCGCGCATATGAAACTGGTGGGGTTCAGTACCTCTAACAAGGTTAAGAACCACTGAACTAGAGCCTTGTTTAATTAGCTAATGTTAGAATTTTGGATTTGAAGCGCTTGTTCTAAAACTGTGGTTACTAAACTTACTATGGTCATAGACCCCTTCTTATAGCAAAAACCTGAAACCCCAAGTGAAATAAATCTACAAAATTGCATAATGAAAAAATATAAATATAACATTTAAATATATAATTTCTTTAAATTTTTTTTTAAGGTTCGAATGAGGAACAGCAGAAGTGTTGAAAATAAGCAAGCAAATCTTCATATTGTTTTTGCAATTTTAAAAGATTAGAAAACTGGGAGCATTCTCTTCTAGAATGGATGAATAAGTTCCGCGATGAAGCAGTTTATTTTCTTCTTGCTCAGATGTTGTATTTCATTTTTATAATAATAACATGGGTAACAATTATTTTGAAATTGAAGTTAAGAATACCCGTAATGCATTGTCAGCAGAAATAATTTATTAAACTAACCGTTATTCTAGTTTTTCACTAGAGTTCAAATTAAAAATCTTACCAAAGGTATGCTAATTTTTATAGAAAATTCATATAAAGAGTCAGTGTTAATTTGCAGTCAATGGCCAAGGGTAGGTCTAGTTAGCGACCCGTGTCTGCGCGTAAAGAATCCAATCATATTTTTTGCACATACGTGTGAAAATGCAATTGTATTTGGTCATATGCGAAAAATTAAGCAATTAAATTTATTCCGCAATGATCTTAATGCAAACACCTAAACAATGAGCGCGAGGAATTTCATATGCGAGTGGTCGCCAAGAAAATTTGAAGAAAAGTAGCGGTCCCGCGCAATTAGCGAGACCACGGGAGACAGTGGAACGCCATTAATTACGAAAGAAGCGAATTTGCCCACGACAAAAGGCGCACGATAATTATTACGTGGAAGCCGTCATGATAATTGTTACGAAATGAAGTGATATAAGATGTGGCCATTGTCTTCTCCGGCTGCATTCCTGTTGCATCCAGATTGGATTTCGGTGCAATGTTTGCACTCGCCAGATTGGTATCGCGTTTAACAGTTGAGCTCCATTCTTCGGGCGCTGAACGCAATACGCCGCCGAGATGACAAGTCGGTAATTAAACCACGAAAACGAAATAAAATAATGATTTGGTGAAAAAAAGAATGAAACGAGTCCGCTAATTACACGCTTCATTATGATAAAGGTAATATTAATTAAAACGAAAATCTCATCAGGGCTAATTGGTCGGAGAAGGTGCGTAAACGTATTTCTTTTTTTTTCGTTAAATTGAGTACAACGTCGCGATGATTTAAATAAAATTATTTAATTCGCTATCGCAGTCTTGTGTCCCATTTGAAAACAAAGAAATGTATTAAATTATAATTAATTTAATGATATGAGATGAGATGAACGAGATGAACGCATATAGTACAGAGTTGACATCATATTTCATATGAATAACTGAGCTTGAGGCACGTGAGCTGAATTAGGCTACAATTAAATACTGTATTAAAATTTTAATCGTAGCCAAAGTCCTACTAATTCAGTTAAACAAAACTACTAACTTTCAACGATTCTGATCTACTAGAATAATACAGTCAACCCTCTAAGAGTGCTCCCTGCAATAGAGCGAGGTATGCTATTTGAGAAAAAACTTGGGGTACCCAATATACCTTATCGTCACGTCAGGAATATGTAAATAAAAAAATGTTTAGTGTATTATACTTGTACATCTTACCGGGGGCGTACGGTGGTGTTGATGTTGGGTGTGCTGAATGTGGAAAAAAATATACTTTTTTTCTATGGAAAATATGAATTTTATTTATTTATTTAAGTCTTCTAATTCTAGTAATATCAATGGAGAAAAAAATACTCATAAAACTAAAACAAAACAGCACACTTCACGATAGTTCCATTAAAAAAATTATGTCGCAAAAACAAAGAATATAAATTATTGTATAAATAATAATAAAATTCACTAAAAAAAAACTGTATTTTTTTTCCACATTCAGCACACCCAACATTAAGTCGACCGTACGCCTCTGCAATTTACACAACACAATTAGAAGAACCTGATCACAATTTTTTATGGGTGCCTGGTCTTTTATAGGTCCTAGAGGTCCCTATTTCGGGGCTTAATATCTAATACTCAAAAATATCAAAATAATGATAAATAAAATACTATCATATTTTTTACAGAAAATTAAGAGAACAAACATAAATTATTGAAATATTTAATAGAGAGATAATTCTTAGATTTTCATAAAAATAACGGGTGTAAAAGTGACGGATAACCGTGTGGTTCCTATCCGAGTGCTTTAAGAGGGTTGAATATACATAGAATATTTTTAGAATAGATTTTTTTATTATAATATTATAATCTCAGCATATAAATAAATATAAATCCATTAGGAATTAACTAACAAAAAATAATTGTACAGCTGAAAAATCAATCATTTGTGACAATTTTTATTTAAATTTACATCTTTTTTAGTCGAGACTTTTTATTAATCTTCATTGACAAAATAAAACACTAAAAAAATATTAGGGTGAATTAGAACGCAGAAGTTATAAAAACGCAATAAGAGATGATTTTAAATTTATTAGAATTATAATTAGCAGGCTATATGATTTTAAATTAATAAGCAGGTTATATGATTTTAAAAATAATCTTTAAAAAATTCTCACAGTTATTTTATGCATTGCTAAAATTTTATTTAATATTTTATAGGACGTAAAATATGTCCAAGATGACAATTAAAATTACCGGAAAATTTTTGATACCTTCCACATGACAAAAGTCATTTAAGGATTATTTTGTTTCTATGAAAATCCAAAAAAAAAAATTAATAATAATGGACGGCAATTAAAGATGAAACTGTTTATATGAAAGAAAATATGCGTACTTGCAGATAATTCGTACATAAGCAATAAAGGTGCATGATAGGTGTAGATTCTTTTACATAGACGTGCAGCAGAAATAATCTGCACATAAACGTTTACGATCGACAACATCACATGCCTTCCAGGTTATTTTACGACGATCATCAAAATACTGAGAATACGCAAAAGCTAATCGAAAAAGCATGGGATAAGAAAAGCAACAATATATGAGACATCAAAAATCGCATTTGCTAATGATAAATGTCGATAGCAATATAAATATATTTTCTGAAGAATAGCGAGAAATTTATATCTGAAACCTGAATTAAATTAATATATATAGACCAATGAAATAAATATTGCATTTTTTATTATATTTAATAGTTGATTGGACGAATAATTGTTTCTTCTATTTCGGCATGTATACACGCTCATCGCAGCGAATGGGTTAATAATTTATGCAAAAAATTGAAGATGATGCCGGTCGGCGGATGCAAAGAGCAAATTTCAGCATTGAATTGAAATGCAGTGCAAACATTGCGACGGCCGAGAGACAATATGTATGTAGATGTCTAAGTAGTCCGTTTGGTTTTCAAGTCGGTCATTAAGAGAACGTTACTCCGTGGCGAGATGAGAGACAACAGCAGGTGAACCTGACTGCCATGTGAATTTACAGATCTTCCGAAAGATATGGCCGGTGCCCGGCATTGTTTAAATACCACGGGACAAATAAGATGATGCCACCGCGGATTAATGGCGCGTACTTACGACTTGCCTAGCCGGCGAGCATAAGTGCTGGACCAATTAAGATTTTCGCAGGGGCACACCGCACCCGTTGCTGAAAAATGTTAGACCCAAAACGGTGTAGATTTGTTATTAACGATTAATTAATGAAATCTAGCGATGTTTGTTAACATGATCATTTCAAGATGAACTCAGCTTTATAAGAATCCATTTAAAAATCAGAAAAATACTAGAGTTAGAACAATATTGTTAGTCAACATGTATATCAATAGATTAGGCGAGATCCAGTGGCGGCTCGCGGGTAAAATATTTGGGGATGCTGCGGAAGATTAAAAATTAAAAAAAAGTAAATGTCAAGTGACTCGGTATGGACGGCGCGGGACTGCTTCAAGTCGCAGCGTAACATAGTACTTAACGAAGAGACCCTCCCACACCCGCTGCTGAGCCGCCCCTAGCGAGATCTATGTAGACCAGGGGGTTGACAACGATGAGCACGCGGAGCAATTTTGAAGTGCCTGTTGTTTTAATTAAAATTTAAAACTTTTGGTATTTAAACAAAAACAGCAGTAGTTGTAGGGAAAGCATTTCTGTAATATGCTTTATAGTAAAAAAATAGTTTCAGACACCTGATCTAGACTAATATTATGTTAAAAAATTAATAAAATAATTGGGTAAATCAGAAAACGATTTATGAGATGTTTTTTATTGCGTGATTTGTTAATGAATATGATATAATAAATAATCCTAAAAGAAATTCATTTCTTTGTTGTGTTGTTAGTCAGTTTTAATTTTTATGTCATAAATTTTATTTTTTATTAAGGACAATATGTTAAAGCCCGAAACCTAATTGTTACTGCATGCTGTTTATTTTTAATAATCAGAGCTTAAAATCGCCAAGGGTGCAAAATAATCAATGAGAAATATGGAAAAGTGGGGTGACTGAAAATATATGTCAATTTGGTTTCGACGATTTTAATCAGATTTTAGCGATTTACAGTAGTTCCTAAAATAATAAGGCATGCTGAAATCTTTTATTGAATCAGATTCTCGTAAATTTTATAATTATTAACATTATTATACAAGAACATTTATAACCCCTCTCGGCAAAGTAAGCAGGATGGATATTTTGGTACCGCAAGAACTGGTCGATCAAAACAAAGAACAGCGGATGGACGCATGCAAATTTTTGTTTGTGAGACAAAGATCTGACCATTTTTTGCAGCGAATTATTACCGGAAACGAGAAATAGATAGTTTCCTAAGAATTTACCTAAGTTTTCTAAGAATGATTATTCTAATCTCAAAGTCAAGATTGATACTTTAGAACAGAGGCGGCTCGTCCATATACACTGCGGAGCTGCAGCACCCCTAAGCAAATTGAGGAAATATATATTAATATATATGTGTCTGACGGCTTGTGTCCCCGCGGTATGGACAAGAAAGGGGAGCCCTCACATCACGTGTGAGACTCGGGTTTCTTTGGCCTCGACTGCCATTCGAGAGTTTGGTAGTGAGAGCCGTGTGGCTGGCAAATGATAATGACGATGTGTCTATTGATGTATTATATGTACAAAAATATTACTATAATTTATATTTATTAATCTCGTCGGTGTATTGAATGAATGCGGGTAGGTAGCGTAATGCGGAGAGGGAGGGGGGTATTCGTCGCCAAGCGCCGTGTCGCGCTGCGACTAGGTGCAGCCATACTAGCTCATTGTAGCGCAGTCATACTCACAGCTTCTTTGAGTCATTTTTACTATTTTAATCTTACCCTAAAAAACATCCGAATTTAGCCAATAGAATACTAATAATCTTTCAACATGACAATGAACTTCTCTAAAATGCTCACCGATAAAAAAAATGAAACAACTGAAATGGAAAGTACTTTTGCATTCCCTGTATTCGCTAGATATGGGATCTTTAGATTATTACATAATTAGATAATAAAAATATTCACTGAAAAATAAAAATAAATCAGTTGAAGTAAAACGGCAATAGGTTTAAATTTCTAGATTTCATACGAAGAGAATAAAAAAATATGCCTAAAAACGATGGTTTTCTTACCGTATAAGTCTTTTCGCCAGTTACTAATTAAGTAAGTATCAAATTTGGCAAATATACGTCAAGAACAAGTGTACCAACACAATAAAAACTTGCCCGCGAAAATTCAAAAATTCCGATAACTTTTTGATCAAATCTTGCATGTTTGATTATGAAGCAATTGCAACTGGAAGATTGATATCTCCGTTGGAGTTGTTGCGATTTAATAAGTGGATGTAAACTGCATGACGTCACGGCACACGAGGATGCAGCGGTAAACGCAGTGGATGCAGGAAGAGAATTGAGCCGCTCTGGGTTTCGAATGGTACCAAATTGGCCATCCATAATAAAGGCGAGCTCAATCAGAAAGTTCACACTCCATCCCGAGTATTAGAGCCGCGCCGTAAAACCGCAACGAACACGTTTCTGCAACACTATAAGGAGCACTTACCCACCGGGCCGGGCTGCGGCGGTGGCTATTGAGCGCGCAGATTCCGGGAACATACGGTTTATATGGGGCTCAAACTTGTTCATTTGATAGCATTAAGCACATGGGAGGATGCATTCTTCAGGATGCTCATCGCTGCGATGATCCCCCGCGGCCGTAATAAAGCAACTTGTAATGACAAGGGAGGCTCGGTTTATTGCTGCGCGGTGTGTTATTCAGATAGCCCAGAGCCTGCGTTGCAGAGGCCGCCGTTGCAACAGACTCGTGTATTGACAAAAGCGGATGGTGCGATTTGGCTAAGACTAATTTGGACCTCGGGCGCGTTCATTCTTGACTAAATTTTCCTTCGATTTGCGCATAAAAGATGCACGTTTCTGTACTACTGAAAAACGACCCATCTAAATAAAACATATAACGCCCAAGGATATACCCCTAATTTTAATCCTTGTAATAGCGATTATTAATTATGTAAAGCTATATAGTTTTTGACCAGAAAGAGAAAAAGTATATCTTTGTATATTTTTGCGTATTTCTTAATTAAGTGTGTGGAATTAATAAAAAAAAAAATATTTCATAAAGCAATCCAAATAAATACTTTTTGTAAATAAAGTAAGATCCTTGTTCACTGAAAAGTTTTAACAAAAATCATTATTTTTATTGATCAGTGATCATCTACGAACCGTTAGAGAAACTCGGAGTATATATTCAGACGTTACACATACGGTCAGAAGAAAATTATTCGTTTATTAATCTCAACTCGATTATATTGTAGAAATATGCAAGATAGAAAAAATAAATAATAGATAATAGTGAAGAATAATGCTGTAGATATCATTATTCTTTAATCAAGCATCTAAATCAGTGGTTCTTAACCTGTGTTTGAACGAACCCCAGGGGTTCGGTGAGTCAGTCTTCCGGGTTCGGCTAAGGTCAAAACACACACCTGACTTATTGTACGATAATATGAAAAATGATACGACGTATGATATAAGGGTTCGATGAACGCGCATATGAAACTGGTGGGGTTCAGTACCTCTAACAAGGTTAAGAATCACTGCTCTAAATGTTTCGAAGAAGACGTTTAACATTTTTAACAAAATTTAACTGAATCGTATTAAAAAGGTATAAATAAAGAGAATACCCAAATTAATTATATTAATGTGTGAGATGTATTATCTTAGCACTTCTCAAAATAATCCAGTCAACCGTCCAACAATGCTCCCTGCTATAGAGCGGCATGAGCGACAAGCCCTCCTATAGTGTTTTCTTCTAGATCAACGTTTTTTACAAAACTCGAAAGTCTTTCCATTTTTTAGAAAATAGAAAGAGTTCACTTAAAATATGTAAATGTAAAAATGTTCCATCCCAATACTATTAAAAAATATTATTTAATTATTACTTAATCTTCTATAGCAGTGCTTCTCAATTACTTTCATGACATGGCCGAATAAATATGAAAGAATTAATTCCCGCCCCCCGCCCAAAAAAAAATATTTTATAGTTTTATTAAGTTTATTTGCTATGTATTACAATTATAATACACCTATCCCTCATTTGATTTACACGATGGGTTCCTGAGAAAAAATGTGTAAATCGAGGTGTATATTTTTCAATGTAAAATACATTATGGGAATTAGAAAAATTACAGCTTTATAATTTGATTGTTTTGAAATGTGTCGCTGGTATTCTTTAAAATAGAATTATATTTACCTAACATTAATTAAACCTTTTTTTCCAAAATAACCCTTACCAGTAGCATTACAGAAAACCTGATTAGAGAATTATGGATGATGGCGAATTTTGGCAATTTTATTTAGATATTCTGCTGCCATCTATATCGCCAGATGCCAGTTCACCTATTAGAGTGTCTTGGTTGAATCTTTCAGACAGCATGACTTGCTGTGAAAACTGCTTTAAGATAAAGAAGAGGATGGTAGAATATGCTAATTTTTTTTTCATCAAATCCGCAATGCTTTTATTTGTAGCAATAGCGTTGGTATCAATTGGCATCCGTTTTATTGTTTGGTCCTCTGTCAAATCATTGGAGCCTTCTCATGTTTTCCCATTGCAATATCTCTGACCATATGAAGTTGTGCTCGTATTCGTAGTGTTAGCTGCTACACTCTTTCTAATTGAGTTTTTGCTATATAATCTAGCAACATCTATTACTCTTTCTCCATTTTCAAGTCAAGGATGAACGCCGAATGGCGGGATATAAATTTAAACAAAATTATACATATTTTTATACGGTGGAATCTAGAGATGTCGTATTTCATAAAAAAAATCCTTGAAATAAAATTATATGAATATTTTAAAACAAATAGGGAGAATCTAAGTAAATATTTTTTGATATAGAATTTTTCTGAATAATAAAGTATGGAGAAAGATAGGCAGGTTCGTGCCTTCCTCCTTTACCGTTGCAGCAGCGTGAATAATGCACCTGGAATAATTGAAACATACCAACAAAGGAGCTCGTGCCGCAACGGTAGCCAACAAAATAATAGTGCAAGAAAATAGACAGTAAAAACAAACAGTTACTGCCAAGCATAAGAAGACACAGAGGATAAATTGGTCAAAGAATGCTGTCGTGGAATTAGCCAACACCTCGGCCGACTGCCGCCAGGATCAAACACCCCATGGAATTCAAACGCATCTAAAAATATTATTGCCCGGCCGTTGAATAAAAATTGGATTGGCCGTAAAACACGTCGGCACACTTGATGATGTCGGATGATGAAAAAAATTGCGGTTTTGTTGTACCAATGGCAAATAAATCAAGGGACAGGATTCGTATTTTGACCTCACCACAGAATCTTCAGGCCCCTAGCCATCGCTTATACGGATATATCTGTGGTTAGCAAATTGGTTCGATGGAGTGCATAACACGAAAATCCGCTACGAACGTAATTGAGTGTGAGCTATGTTTTCGGTATTGTGAACAAAAAAATTGATAAGAATATTCGTGTAAAACAGAGACGAGGATCGTTGCGGAATATTCGTGTCGAACAATTTGTTATAATTGTAAATCTGATCATGCATATTATGATTAAGCAATTTAATTTACAGCGGCATTACACGACGGGGCCATAAACGAAAACACAAAACGCAAGAGGGCAATCTCTCAAAGCAATTGATATCAGCTGTAATAAAACTTGTAACAGATGCGATGTCCAGATCTGTGAAAAAAGCCTGTGAGTATTATGGCGAAATCAAACTTGTAATTTGCAATCATAAAAACACACATTGCCACATGACAACACATACATTTATGTATACTGGTTATTCGTTCATATTAAGCCTAACGTAACATTAAAAATAATTGAGAAGAGAATTAAAGATTAAAGAGATTTCGAAATTTATTCCCAAGAAAATCCCATGAAAATTAACAGCAATAAAAAATAATTAAAAAACATAAATATTATTATGTGTACATACATACATACCTGAAACTAAAGGTTGCTATGCAATTTCTTATTCAAAGAAAATTAATATAACATTTTCTGTTTTACAGAAAGATATAGAGTTTTTGTCCCTGATGCATTTTGACATTGGTATTAATTTATTAAAAAGATTCTTATGTTTTTGGGCAATAATAACAATGTTATGATACATCAGCCTCCGTATTCGTCAGGCATTAATCCCTACAATATATATTTTCTATGATATTTTTTTTTAAATGACAATATTTTCATAACATTGAGGAAATAAAAAGAAAACTGCTGAAAGAGCTAAAGCTCCATATCAAAAATTTCATTTCAGTGGTGCTAGGAATATTGGAAAAGCATTGGCATACGTTGAATACAATAGGTACTACTTTAAATTAGTTAAAATTAATGTAGATTAATATATGAAGATTTTTTTGAGAAAAAAAGAAATTCTGTGTATTTTTTGAACAAACCTCAAGCTTTAGCAATGATAAATCAAGAAAATATAAATCTCTTATTCACCTATTTTTTTTCTCCGTAGCATAACCTACATGAAAATTTTATTTATATACTTTTCTCAATGTAAAAAATATAAATATGTATTTATTATTCATTATATTATAACTGATAGATGTATATTTTTCGAAAATGTAAAACTGAGATTTTGATCTGAAAATATAATCATTTTCAGAAATAAATAAAAAAAAATTGCTATTTTATTTGAATAGAGTAAAATATATATTTAAATGTTGTCGGATTTTTTTGTATTAACCTAGTCGTGCCGATATTTGGGACTTATTTGGGACCCCAAGTTTTTGATTTTTCTCTAAAACTCTTTTAATATAAATCCTACATGTCACAAGGTGTATTTGTCCAAATAAAAATTAAAGAATAAATATTATATAACAAAATAAAACAACAATATTTGCTCCCGTAGCCATGGGCGCGAAGTTTTTTCTCGCTCGCATCCGGTACAATGTGCAAATGTGAGTGAAAACGTACTAGTAATACAGCAATTCTGAGTCGGCGGCGGGACATCGTCAAATGTTCGTTTTATTTAAAAAAAAAACGATATTGATAAAGAATTTATCAATATCTAGACTTGAAATGGTTAGGGTTAATTTTCCATTATAAATAGACCCCTTCGGACGACGCGGTGGGTTTCGTGCCGCCGTGACATTATTTAAAATTCATACGTTGATAAAATAATCAATTTATAAAAAAAATATAAGTTTTTTTGCATATTTACTAAAAACATTTATAAGCTAGTGAGAGTCAGATAGATAAAGCTAGCGTCAGCTAAAGGTTAATGTTTAACATTAATTAGAAAAATTATCGGTAAATATCAAGAATAAAAAATACAATATACGCATCATTTTCTTTTTACATGTTTCATAAAAAAAAGACTATATTTTTACACGAATTATGTGTTATTTAAAACAGTATTTTCTCACTCATGATTCTAACATAAAACGAGGTTTGAATTCCAACAGGACCTTGCAGATTTGTTTGGATGGATATCAAAAAATGTATGAAAAACTTGATTAACGTTAATAACAGATCGACTAATAATAAGAAATTCAACAACATAGGACAGTAATAAATAACAAAAAGCTTCTAACAGACTAATAATATTAACACTTTGTAGATTTATCAAATAATGCGGTTTTTTTTAACTTAGGTTACCGTATAAAAAAAATCATTGCAGTATATTGTAGAATATAAAATTAAGTTATAGATAAAGTTATAAAATATATGTTTATGAGACACATTTTACAATTAAGAAACTAGCATAAAGTTTAATAGGATATATAGAGCCAGTATTGAAATTATTCCATGAAGTATTGCCCGCGGGATATCAGAGCAACGACACATTTGTGCAGACTCTTAGTATCGAGAACAATGGCGTGACCATTTTATAACATCATAGACAGATAAGTATAAATGGATCAGAGGAGCTAGATTTACAGCGGGTACGCCGAGATAAGGTAATTAGATTTCAGGGTAAAATTGCGACCAACACAATGCAAGGAAGTAAAGTGATGCACCCGAGTATCTCTCATATATACTCGCCGACCATGCATGGGAACTCGCCGACGACGCTTTACCAAATCACGAAATCCTCGAGGTCAAAATCAAGGCGAAGCTCTCTGCGAAAGCTCGCAACAATGCGCGATACATCACCGTCAAGCTGAAATCGGGTCGCATCGGAACGGTCTAGCCGCTCTCATCGACTGTGTCATCGACACATAGCCACTGCGCATTGTCTTTTATTGATGCACATGCAGAACGGTCGTTGCAATGAAATCGCTGCAAGTGAATGGAGGAGTAAAATTTTATGGGCAATGGTTGCCGTCCACGCAAATTCAATATTGATTGTCAATCGCTGTTATGGTCCATTGTTCGGGTAATTGTTTTGCTCGGCATACGAGACACACAGACCTCCATTCTTGAAGGAACTATCAATAAAATAGATGGAGGTACCGAGATAAACTGTTATTCTTTGGATTGCAAAGCAAAGGAATTTATACGATAAATTTGATATACGATTATAGACCACAGTTGATTGCATAATTACGACAATGTTGGATAATTTTAATTTATTTCAGCCATTAATAATATATAAAGTAAACTCTTTATGGTCCTTTGGGTTCCGCATTAAACATCGCTTGAAATCCGAGCGAGTTTCGTAAAAATTGCAAACAATACTTTTTAATCTGATTTATTTCTTAAACCAGGTAATAGATTGACAAAAATATTTTTTACACGCTAAAATTACGTCATTTTACATCACGCGTAAACGAGTGAACGGAGTTTTGCGTTGGTTCTGCTATCACGCGTAAACGCGTGAACGGACCGTAATGCTGTTTTTACAATTAAGTTATATGTAAATGAATGATAATATAACGAATGTGTAAGTATATTAACCCTTTGTACTCCACTGTCCATACGTATTGGACAGCTATTATTTGCCAGCAGCTCCACTGTCCACAACGTGTGGACATTTTTTCTTTAATTATTTTCAAATTATTTTTAGCATTACGAATATTTTTTTTTACCTGATGAGTCAGGAATATGTCCTAGAAGAGATAATAATTATTTTTCTTTGAATTGAACCATTCAATTGTTTCTTGGAATGTAGGAAAAAAATCTGTTGAACTGTTACTGAAAGGATTATATTTGTGAGGTATTTCAATATTTTTGGATAACACGTAAGTTTTACATCCTGTGTGCCATGGATAATCATATATATAGTTGTAGATAGGTTAATTTTACCATTTATAGCCCAGAAACGTCCTGAGCTAGAAGATTCCACCAATGCATTTGAAAGCAAATGATGTTAGGTTAGGGTTAGGTTAGGTTGGGCTGGGCTGGGCTGGCTGGGCTAAGGCTGGGTTGGGCTTGGGTTGGGTTGGGTTGGGTTAGTTAGGTTAGGTTAGGTTGAAGTAGGGGTTAGGTTTAGGTTAGGTTAAGAAGGTTAGGCTAGTTACATGAGTAAATCTGATGAGATATTAGAACGACTGAGTTATCTGAAAAAAAAACATTTACTGGGTCAGATTCCAAAATAAAAAAAACCGAAATTAGCAGTTGGAAAAAATTGCATTAAAAAGATGACAAGTAGGCTAGCTTTGAGATAAAACGTATTGTAACAATACTAAGTACGAAGTATACATCCATCATCATCCCAATCAGTGAGAAGGAGAGTCAGAAGATCTCAACCTACTACCCAACCTGAACTTATTAGAAAGCCTATTGTAATTAATAATTACATAAAAAAGATGGGTGGGGTAGACACGGCTGACCAATATGCGACGTCGTATTGTTTTATGAGAAAAACTATGAAATGGTGGAGGAAATTATTTTTTTGGGGGATGGAAACATCCATTGTAAATTTTTATATATTATATACCGAATGCAAGAAAAAAGAAGGTAGAAAACCCCTAAGCCATAAGAAATTTCGACAGAGATTGTTGATGGAGTTAAATGGAAATTTTCGTGCCGAGAAATCCAAGCCGGCGCGTGCATCAACTAGTGATCAGGAACATAGATTGGATGGTGCTCCCCATTTCATATATGATGTCACAAAATACAAAGATTGTTTGGTATGTTCTGATCGCAATACACCTGGAAAAACAAGAATAACAACATTTTTTTGCGATACGTGCGAGCGAAAACCATTTTTTCGTCCTGGAGAATTGTTTTAAAATATATCACACTACAATTTTTTTTAATTTGATTCAATAAATAAACATCTTAACAATAAAATAAATCGACTTGAAAAAACCTGTTTTACCCACTTTTTACAAAAT
This sequence comes from Philopotamus ludificatus, assembly GCA_022495035.1. NCBI lineage: Eukaryota > Metazoa > Arthropoda > Insecta > Trichoptera > Philopotamidae > Philopotamus > Philopotamus ludificatus. The sequence goes on from JAGXCT010034578.1 coordinate 173,835, forward strand.
TATCTTTTATTTGAGAAAATTCTCTAAAAGTTGCTTGGAGCTGGTACAAACTTTTTGAAAATACTTTTGGAGTGCAAAGGGTTAAATGTGGTGAATAGCAGAGTAATTGTAGTGAAACTGATTTTTTTAAATCTAGATCAAATTCAGGCTTTTCTTGATGCAACAAAATAAATATGTCAATATCACATTAATTTGATTTTTTTATAATGATTTAAATGTCTAATAACTAAGCTATAAGTGTCTGGAGATTTAAACCATGATAATAAATGATTGATGTAGTCGTGTCATTTAAAGTGGTGATTCCCAAAGTGTGCACTATCATCTCACGTGGGTTCTCAATGGGTTGGGTCTTGGGAATAACCACAGATTTATTTTTGAGTTCTTTGAATTCACAAATTACATACAATTTCTGGCCACATTTATTCAAAATTTGTGACGTTGTATTTAAATTTGATTTTGCATTTTGTTTAGGATTTTTTGAAAATGAAGAAGTTTAAAGTGTCAAAAAATATTAAATTAACTTTAAAATGTCGAATACATATATATATATAAGAAATAGCTAAGTACAAGAGTGTTAGCGAGAATTACGCGAATAAAATTAAAAAATATAGAAAATAGAAAATATCTGAAAAAATTAGCTTTGTTTGGCCAAACACCGCTTAAAAATATGTGACATAGGGCTTATAAATGTGCTATTTGATTGCGATATAGTAGAATTGTTATTAATAATATATTTAGCAAAAAAAAGTGATATCGTTAGAATTATTATAAACCATCATTTCTAATGATTTAAAAATAATACTTATTTTAATATTCTTAATTACGACTTTAATAAATTTAAGCTCTACGCTTTTCAGTAATAAATAATAATTACAGTCAACCCTCTTACAGCAGAGTTAGGAACCATATAGAAGTCTAGTTACCTATACACAATTAGGGTTAGTTTTTTTTATAACGAAAAATAATAATTAAATTGCTTACATCATATAATTAAATTGTGTTAAATCCATTAAACATAACTTCGGAATATAATTCACATAAGACGATGAATAAAGTCTGAATATCAAAGTCGTATCGTCCGCATATCTAAGATTTGAAATTTTTTTACCCGCTATTATATATACTACTATAGATAATATTGGAAGATTACTATATTCTACTGTAAATAAACAATAAAATCTAATATTAAATAAATATTTTATGGGTTCAAATATGGTAAGGTACAGTTCACCAGTGTCACATAATAAAATCAGTATCGTTTCACGGAAATAAAATGATTCTGTCCAGTAATCGATATCGAAGACTACAGATCCGTTTCCCACAATTTCATATTTGCAAGAGAACCGGGACCAAGTCGATAAATTTCAAGATTTCAGACACAAGGGCGTAATAAAGAACGGGCGAAATAACTCAGGGACATAATCGGATCAATAAATGTCGAAATGTCGAAATCAATCTTGCTTTCAAAAGGTGTACAGCATTGCCGCTGGTCACCAATTCTCATGGCTATCGGTGGTGGATCGGTCCGTACAAAGCAGCTCGCCGGTAATGCGATGTCGTTTCCAATAAATTCTCCAAACGGCTCAAGGAGCAACGGTATAAGGGCGCGTGTCCCACAGCTTCTCAAATTGATAAAAATCGCGAAACGTATCTTTGGCATCGAATGACGAATTGATTCGCGCATTAATCATCTCGTTGGATTTCCCCCGTCTCATTTGCCTAATTATTAAATTACCGAAATTATTGTGTCTAGTGTTGATCATTAAAATTGCAATCGCGCACAAAACAATTTCACTTGTACTAAAAATACAACATAATTGCACATTTTAATGTATAATTACCAGCTTAACCGCAAAACGTAATTGCAATTTGTACTGGAAACGCAAGAAAAAATCGAGAACAAAAACATCAATCATTACAGCACCTCTCGTGGCATTTTCAATATCAACAATGAAAGAAAAATTAATTATATAACAAAAAAGAGCGACGCGCGGTAGCTGACCGGACTGACGTCACCGAGTGCAGTTCGCCGTATGGAGTCCGACGACACTGTTGCGGAAGAAGTGTTTGTCGTGGTAACCTACCGCAGTTTCTATGACCAGAGGTCAAAAAAATCGGTCGCAACATTAAGGCGGCAAGAGGCGAGGTCGTGACGTGTTGTGAAGGCAGATCGGACGAGACCGAAAACCAGATCGGCCCCGTGGCCTTCCAGTTTCAGTGCAGATTTACTGGACGGCGAGATCCATCGAGACCGGAGTGTCCCGGCAATCCGACACGACACTAAACAGTGTAATTAGGTAGGAGGAATATTCATATGCATCTCTATCTCGGCATCTGCGGCTCGTTCCTCCTGTCTCGGTCGAAACGGTGTCGTATAATGTTATTTGTTACTCGCTCGTGTTTGCTGGATTTATTGGGGATGTGCAGAAATACGTATACAGGTCCGCGAATGCCGCTAAATGCAACGGGATTAAATATTAGAGGTATCCAGAATTAATATCGCATTTCCGAATCGCGATATCAAAAACAATTCGCCACCTTGGATAGACGTATGTAAACATTTTTTTAGAATAGTATACTATATTGTAATAACACATTGCCTACGGGGCGAATCGCGGTCAAACTTGCGCTGGGGCGGGGCGCATTCGCCGAAATTTGGTGAAACGTCGTCTTTTATAAAAAAAATCATAACTCTTTTATTAATCAAGATATTGAGCCGAAAATGGAATCACTTGAACTTCAACATGTGCTGGATAGTTAATACAAATAAATAATTTATATCTTATAGCAGAGGCCAGCAAACTTTTAAATTATTAAATTACTTGAACTTCAACATTTTCTGGATAGTTAATGTAAAAAAAAAATTAAATCCGAAAGCAGGAGTCACTAAGCATTTTGTCGGCTAGCGTGTGTTATGCGCGCCCCGGACATACCCAAATACGCTTTTGACGTGGAATCCACGTCCCCCGTAGGCAATGTGTTAAGATAAAAAAACCCTTTTCCAAGTCTGGGGTTAGTGAAAGAAGTGTGACTGTCAGAACAACATTTGCGGAGTTGCATCCTGATGCAGTTTCACATGAAAAAAAAATGCCAGTGAAGCCACGGGAATATTTGTGCTATTTATGGTGACATATCAGATGTCAGGAAATGCCAACGTTAGTTTAAAAAACATATTGGAAATAATAATTTGGAACAAACCTGGAGAAGAACGGCATAATTAACACATTACTTAGGGGGCCAAGCGGTAATACATGCATTGAGGCGGGGCCCATTTGCTGAAATTTGGTGAAACGACGTTTTTACAAAAAAAATCATAACTCCTTTATTAATCAAGATATTGAGCCAAAAATGGAATCACTTGAACTTCAACATGTGCTGGATAGTTAATACAAATAAATAATTTATATCGTATAGCAGAGGCCAGCAAACTTTTAGGAAACGGGGCGAATTAATTTTTTTACATGGTCGTTTAAATGCTGAATTTTAAATAATTATTTAGAAGGCTTGTCTGTGAAATATCAAGATAATTGTTGGTTGGATCGTTGGGATAAGCCATAATTTTTATCATCCCCAACAGCTGTCTTTAAAGCTTCGAACGTTGAGGAACGTCATAAATAAAAGTAAATAATTACGATATATCAGTAAGAATTTATTCATCAATAATCCTACCGATAAAAAAATATGAATTAATAAATAAATAAATTCCTAAATGGTGTTCCCTTTTCAGTATATATTAAACATTAAACAATTGCCTACAAAAGTCGACAATTTCTAAACACACTCCTGATAAAAGGACCCAAATGTAGTGTCGTATTTTATTAATGAAACTAAAACATATATCTAATCATTTATTAAACTTAATTATACAAAATAATCACCAATATTTTCTATGACCTTTTGGCATCTATTAGGTAAATCTAAAATGCCTTTCTTATAAGCAGGTTTAGAATCAAAATAGTCTGAAAGGGCCGATTTTATATAATCTTTTGATTTAAAAAAAAAACTCATAAATAATGCTCCAATGAGTGAAAAAGCTGTTAATCGGATGGAGCCAGGTCTGGAGAATAAGCTGGATACAATAAATCTGTCAAACCTAATGTTGCGATGTGTCTACTTCAGTTACTCACAGATACCGCGCCTTATGTATTTGTTTATCTCAGTCAACGCATGAGGGACTCAAATGCCTTATTTTTTAATCTTTCTTAATTGTTTCAGGTATCTTTGAGTTGACGACCATGAAGTACCAGCTTGGCTTGATAATTATTCAATACAAAGAGTCGAATTTATTTCAACATCTTCTTTCAGGGCTGCTTCATCCACTTCACAGAAACGTCAAAAATTTTAGGCTCATTTTTTACATAAATATTGCCCGATTTAAATTTTTTGAACCATCTTTGACATTTACTGATGTTTAATGCGTCTCCATAAACATCGCAAATATTTTTTGTTGCATACAGCTACGCGAAGACACGTCTCAATCAATATTATAGGGACACGTAAAAAAAAATCTAAGATTAAAGACCTCTCACGACACACAAAATATTAAAACACGTCTTTCTCAGTCAAAGGACTGAAGAAAACTAATCTGAAACAATGCTTTCCGAAAATCTAATATATTAACTAGCCTAAAATCTTCTAAAGATTTGATTTTTTTGTTGTATAGGTCCAACTACCAAGTATCTAACCAAAAAAATATTTGAAAAAACAATGTCCAAAATGCAATATATAAGAAAAATTCAAAGACAATGTGTTTGAGTCTCACATGATTTGACCGATCGCAACAAGACGGAACGTCTCAACATATGCAGATTATTTCAAGAAAAATACCATTACTGACCGTTTCTTCGAGGTTTAATTACTGGAGGTGAGAAATGAGTCCCCTACTCGAACGATACGAAGAAAAAAACAGTGGTTAACCGATAGACAAGTGTGATTCCACCCCGAAAACCGGGCTGCATTTCAGCTGAATAATCAATAGTAAATTATTAAAATATAGCAAAAGGGTCGCGGCAGAGTTGTATTGTGATCGACTAAACCTCATTTAAATTACATTAAAAGATGCCAGATATAGTGAAAAATCATAAAATAATTCTGCAACACGACAACGACCGTACTCACGTGGTCGAGTTAACGCGTTAAAGAATTAACGACCTCAGCTAGGACTCTTAATTACATCCATCATATTCACCGGATTTGGCACCTCCAGGTCACTATCCGTTCCGGTCGATGGAGCATTTTTTTAAAGTCGAAAGAAATACATTGAACGAGGTGAATTTTACCCTTTCAGGTTATTTTTATTCAAAACCATGGGAATTTTATAAAAAAAATGGATTTATGATTTAATAAGAAGATGGCAGAAAGTCAAAAATAATAATGAAAAATACTTGGTATGAAATAATTTAACAGTTGAAGCTTTGCGATTGAGTTTTAGTGATATTTTACGACATTAATTATATTAATATGATATATACTAATACTATTAAATAGGTTTAAATTCAGATTATACTTAGATAACAGCAAGAATCTGTATGAAATCAGCTAATACTGATGGATCTGGAAATAGCCATCGTTAAAGAAAAAATTGGTAATCATCAACTGGACCAGTAGGCGTCCAGACACCCATTAGACAGGCGCATCTGCAGGTTAAAACGCATTAACCTGCTAGATTTCCCTCGGAGATTTAGATGTATCCCACGCTAAAAGCTGCAGATAAAAGTGATAGTTTAAGTATTAATATAATAAAGTTGTTCCGTCTAGTCATGTAATAGCAAGTTATGTCGTTTATTAACAGTGACTATTATTCGCACTTACATATCTATTATATAAGTACATGGATATGAAAATAATGCAATACATTATACCCATAATTATATTTTATGTAATATTCGATATAATTAGAAAGCATTTTAAAATCATTTCTGGTTTTATGAGTTTTATTTATGTCGTTACCTGCATTTAATTATGGCAGGAGATAGTAAATGCATTTTCTAATTAAATAATTAAAATAACAATTATATTATTACAAATCAGATTTTTTTTTAAATAAATAAATCAGTAAATCTACAAAGGAATAAGGACTTTTTTAATAGGTGATGGTATTCGAGGAAAACGAAAAAAGTAGATTTGTTAATTGAGTTTTATAACAGAAATAATCTGAGCAATTAATGTAATTGAGACGTTTTAAATGCCTAACCCTAGAAACGATGAATAAAATTTTACTACTTTTGTTAAAAAGGCTTAATTGTCAGTGAAGCCATGAAAGTTATTGCATAAATTGATGAGCATGTACGCAATTCTGATTATAAACATTTATATCGATCAAGTTGCACATAAAATATAGTAATGATAAATCTGTGATTGGCAAAGATTCTCTCCATCAACCTCTACCCCAACAACCGCGTCGTTCGAAGTGGGTCTCTCAAGGGACCCCAAGCATTTCAGGTCAAGATATTGATGAATTCTTGATCAATGTGCACGAGTACACGCTGACAAAGTTTCGCGGCACGTGTCACTAGTTCGTTTCACTAGCACTTGGCACATTGTACCGGATGTGAGCGAGAAAAAACTTTGAATGCGTAGTGACATTAGCGAATACTGTTGTTTTTATTTCTTTTTTAGATGTTGAATGATTTAAAAAATGTCTACTTCTTTCTCAGTTAAACCGGTGGGTTCTATTTTTCTTGGATATTAGCAAGACTTTGCTGTATCTGATTATAACCTTTTAATGTTTATGGAGAGAAAAAATATTGTTTTACCTCTTACACTCTGTATAGGTCAGACGTATTGGCTTAAAAGAATTTTAACAAAAATAATGACAAGTTTTTTGATTTTAATTAAAAAAAATGTTTTATTGATTCGAATATTAAATCATTAATTCATCATCATTTGCCAGTCACAAGGCTCTCACTCGCTGAGGGCATGGACCTTACCAAACTCTCGCATGGTAGTCGAGGCCAAGGGAACCTGAGTCTCACACGTGACGTGAGGGCCCCTTTCGTGTCCATACCGCGGGGGCCCGAGCCGTCTTGGTATGCGGTTTTTTATAAAGAGTTTCCCTCTCTTATCATCAATTATTCCATAGAATATTCTTTTCTTAAATTCGTTAAAAAAACAACGTAAGAAGCCCATAGATTCGATTATAAATGGTTAGGGTTGAGTGGAAAGGGTTAAAACACACAAATAAAAAGCTGTAAATAAAAAAAAAATAACTACACATAATAATTTTGATTCTTAATGTCATTGATTAAAATTATTAGATACATTTTCTATATAACAATTGATTGAATGAATTGAGAAAAAAAATCGAATTAATTATATAGAAAGAACTGCTTAGTGATTCTGCCTAAAAATGGTTTAAATCTGGTCAAATCTCTATAATATAAATTTAAAAAAATATACAGAGTTTATCAATGCGAGAACTATAAAAAATAGCGCAAGAGCCAAAAGAGTTTCCACAAAAAAATAATTTAGTGATGAAAAATAACACTGTAAGTGAGATAGAAAGTAATTACACATAATATTTCTAATCAAATATAATTTCTTGTTTTAATAGGATTCACATCATATTGTAAATTTAGCATACAGTTATGAAAATAGTTAAAATGTTTTTATATAAAGCCATACGCCGCTTATTAGAATTATTAGATTCGTGTTTTAACATCTTGGCTTCGGCGATATAGAGATTAATTTTAAATGAATAAAATCTTTTTAAGCCAACCAAGAAAAGGATTCTATAACTGTAATCTAATTATTCATGATCGTAAATATGAATAGGTTTGATTTAGTTAGAACCGAATAACGAAAGCCACTTCGAATCGAAGATTTTATGGTGTTTAGCCATTATTGAAAGTTGTAAAGCTGGACACATAGAACCAGTCATTTGGTGCAAACGCCGGCATTCTTCGAGAGTTACGACTGGCACACAAATAATACTCTGTACATATTAAAGGCGGGCGCAACATAAACAATCGAATTACAGTTAGAACTATGAGTGATAAAATGTTATTATAGAAAATGGGAATTATTGCCACCACGGCTGATTTCGTGATATTTCTATTGTGCCCGCGTCCGTTATTTACCTATTCGCGCTAAATCGATTAGATAAATTTAAGCTGTGCTGATGGGGAACGGAGCCGCAGCTTCGAGCCGGTGGTGCGGTCGAGGAGGAGGTGGTGCCAGAAGGGCCGGTAAACGGCCATTGTTTATACGTGATAATTATCAAAGGCGGCTTCGACCACCGGGGCAGGTGCTCCCAGGAACCAACACCACGTGGACCACTAAACCACTGAACAAATTAATTTTAATGGATTTTTATGATATGTCCTACAAGAATGTGCATTATACATCGAGAGTGTATTCATAACACAAGGAAATGTATCTTATGTATCCTATTAATAAGAATAAAGGAAATCATAGTGGGTAACAATTTTTTTATTAATATTTAAATATTTTATCAACATTTTATGTACATAAGTGGTAATAATTGGATTAGTGAGAAGGATGCAGTTGATTTTTAGAAATAATTCTGTCAAAAGGTGGCTTTAAATTAGATAAACAAACACGAAACTCCTCATCTAGCATCTGTAACCGCTCTCGTTTTTGTATTTCAATTCCACGAGCGCTGAAAAACAACATTGGAAAAGATACGACGATCCAAATAGATATTGACTAAAAAAGCGATATCCATAATGCTAACAACTCAAGCTCAAAAAATTAAGCTTAATTTACAGAGTCGTTTTTAAGATCTATTAAATGTCAGGTATGTAGTGGCACGTTCGATAAACAAGAAGATGATGCAGAAAGTAATTCTAATGTTCTAGAAAGATTTTTAATTTGTTTGAAGGAGCGTATATGCCTGAGAAACAATCATGGTGTGAATTTATAACTTTTCTTGTCCACATGTCCAACTTGTCGTTGAAGGAAGTGTAATGATATTTTCTTTCGCTCCTTGCAGGCTTAAATTTAAAATGTTTAATTTCTAAAAAAGATCATTAACGCATCCGTCACGGCGGCTCAAAAATAACCGCGTCATCCGAAGGGGGTAAATCGGATACTATCGGATAGATCGGAAACATAAAAATGTTTTTAAATTTTTTTCATCACTTTACGCAAAAAAATCGTATTGCATGTAAAGTCGTAAAATGCATCGAAAATCTATTATCAGGCTATAGCAAAGTAAGAATGCAATTGGAATAAAATAAGCTAGAGTGATCCTTTCATAATTGACGAGAAGATAGAATAATAAAACTAAGATTTATTTAAGCGCGCATCTGGCTTCCCACGAATACGCGTGAGCGCGGAAATTGGAACGCTTCTGCTTGACGCGTATTTGCGTCAACGCGCATGAAGTGGTTAATAAAAGCTGTTGTTATTCATGATATGCTTCATGATTTGGTCGATATTATGGATTATTTAACTAATCAATATGACGCGCAAATGACAACGCTCTCGGCATTGTCTCGTTGATCTAGCGCAAGTGTCAATCGCACATTTCACTCGCACTCGGCATATCGTACGGGATGCGTGCGAGAAAAAACATATCGCGCATTCGAATATAGTTTTTTTTTTATTTTTTTTAGCAATTGACAATAAATGATTATATAAAATATGTATTCTTTAGAAATTTTTAAACAAACACAAAAAGTTTGTGACATGTAGGATTTATATTAACACATTCCGGTCCGCTGGG
>JAGXCT010034578.1:189252-205669 GCA_022495035.1 Philopotamus ludificatus
TGAATTAATATCAAAATATAATAATATGTAATCGCTTCACGACTCAAAAAAAAAACTCAAATTGAGAGGGTAGTGAATGTGGGAAATGAGATGTTTAGGATTGAGTTAGAAGCAAATTTGACAAAATCATTTTACAAATAGCAGTTACAGTCCGATACTTTTGATATTAAGCGAAAGAACAATTAAAAATAAATGAAAAAAATAGGATGTGTGGATATCGCATCATTTAACATTTTGTACTCCAATGTTTTTTTTATAAGCTTCCACCAACTCCGAGCTATTTGAGTGAATTTGTTAAATAATAATATTTATGCTACAGAATAAATGTCTAAAATAAAAAAGTAGCTGTTCGTTATGTGAGGTTTTTATTGTGTATATGCACTATGCTAATTTTTATAGTCATTTAATGTATGATATTTTTGAAAGCAATCTCCAGGATGAAGTCCGGGTTTCCTTTCGCAAGTGTTGCAATAAAATGTCGTTCCGTCTTGCTCCTTGAATCTCTCAACTTGAACATACCATATCTGGTCTGATAAGACCTTGTGTTGTTATAAATCCATAATAAGGCACAAATGTTGAGATATAGCTAGTGCGCGAGTCTGACAACATAAATTCGAAGACCCCATTTAGTAGTTTTTTTTAGGATTGAATGTTATAAAGCTTATTTTACCCTTGTCAACGGTTAAATTTTCTTCCAGGAGATAATTTTCCAAAGATTTATTGTTTAGGTAGTCAAGAAAATTGCTGATTTTTCGTGTTCTTATCCAGTATTGACCAGAAAATTTATAAGAATCGCTTGCGAGCAAATATTTTACCAAAAAGGGTATTCTTGAACAAAAATCGATTAATTTTTTTCTTATTCCAGATGACAAAAGTATGGTCATATGATAAAACAGAACATATTTCTAGAACATTCAATTGCTTCAAACAAAAAAAAATACCAGGACAGCTATTTACACTTAAAAAAAAACTGCCCGAAAAAAATGTCCAAACATACCGGACATAAGAGCTGGTGGAAAAAAACTAATGTCCAATACGTCTGGACATGGGAGTTTAAAGGGTTAAGTGATGAAATCTGTAAGTATTAATAAAATTAGATGAAAATCCTATTTCTTCTTCATCTTGTGATACGAGAAGTGGATTATGTTCTATACGTAACTTATGTACTCTCAATGTTGCAAAACAGTGGTTTCTTTATGGTTTATGCTAGAACTCAATTCAAAAGGGTTATTTTGTCTGTATAGTGTGATTACAAGGATTATATATATGATAGAATCCTTAAATATAGTCAGATAATAACGGCACAGTTCTATTGTGATAAGTTGAACGATTAAAATAAGTAATTCGTAGAAAAAGTCCCAAAATATTTATTAAAAAAAATATATTTTTAACAGGATAAAGCGAGACCTCATACACTGGGGATAAATTAATGGAATTTGAATGATTAATCTATCATATACACTAAATGTTGTTCTATCAGATTACTATTTATTTAACAATAACGAAGAAGTGAAAACGAGTCCTGGAAGTCTATTTTTCATCCAAATCAAAAGTTTTTTTATGCAAATGGTACATTAAAATCTCTTTTTATGAAAAAATAAAATATTTCGGTTTCAAAGAAACAACGAAACGAGAAAAATTAAAATCTTTCAGTTGAGCAATGGTTTGAGAACTTCTTTCAGGATCCATCTAAATCATTTGTCGCCTAAAATTAGATGGAAATATTTTCAGATATTTTTTTTGCGTCTTTTACGTTTCTGTATGAATAATTATTAACGTGTAGAATATGCTTCCAATCGTCACATGTGTTAAGGAAGTGAAATATTTTTTTATAAAATAAGAAACACTGAAATATTAACTTCGAAACGGGCGAAAAGAAACTGAAACAGTTTGGGAATTCTTTGAATTAAAATATGAAAATTATTAAGCCATAAACGGACGCACCACAAATCACTGACACGTAATATGAACTAACCTTAGCCATTATTAGGTTTTTAATACATTTAATAGCAATATGAAGAAATTTGAAAAGAATCTTGGATATTTAAAAGATGTACCATTATTTTTTATTGCATTATTATTTTTTTTATGACTAATATTAAATTGTTATACGCATCTCCCGCGTAAATTGAGGGAAGATTGTACACGATATTAATTCAATAAATAAAAATAATCAATTCTGTTTAACATGTAAATGTTATGGCATTTTTATTTAAATCTATTTCATGCATGAACTAATATTGTGGAGGACAAAGTCAATATATATCTATAAATATTAAAGGCTGTATATCAGAGCCGTGCCTAATCGATGGCCTGAACAAACAGGAAGAGACTCTAATAAATATAGACGAAGAGGGTATTTATGCCTTTGGCCTAAATACTCCGTAATTGCTCAATAAATCTCCTGGCGAGAAAGCCCACCCAAGGAAAAAGAATCAGAATCAAGCTCTATTACAAAATATTTTGTGAAAATAAAATTATTATATATAATTTTCAAACACTCGACTCTATGGAAAACATATTTTCATTGCGTTATTTTTTAATTCAGTAATCAGCGGCTAATTTCGGTGTGTATAACATCGTCTCATTCCGAGTTTATATATAATTATACGGCAACATCTTTCGGGCATGCAATTACTGCACTTAATCAATGCAGCGCCACGGGGAGTTGCATCCAAATACATCAATGAAAAGCTTTCAACAAGCTATTATTACGTGTAATTACAGCGTTTATGAAATTGACAGCGATATATACGTGATGATTCAATGGAATCGGGCATATAACAAAAAAAAATGTCAATTGCCGACATAATCTGGATCGACTGATTATATTTTTAATTGCCGGAAATTGAAAATATTTTATTATTTTACTCGTTCAAATAACTGGTGTCGATGAATGCATTTTTATTGAAAAGCTCCGAGATATAATCGCGAGTATAATTACAGCTATTAAAAAAATATCACATTTAATCTTTGACTGGCAGTAATTACGCCACTGTGTTGAATATAATAAAATTTCAATATATTTTTGGGATATTTTTGGAATGAGGTTAACTAAGTGCAGCATTGCGGTAGAATTAATGTAGGCAATTTAAAAACGCACGAATTTAATCAAGCCATATAGTTAATTGCACGGATCCATTATATTAATATTTGCGGAGATAGGTAATAATTACATAATTGTATAATTGTGATGTCAAAAAATTCGTATAAAATTGTATTATATCAAGCGGAGCTGGTCGTGTGATCGGGCCCCTCGCCGCTACCGACGAGATGACTGTGCAGATTGTATGCACGTCGGCAGATTACACGCGGAGACGAGCGTTGGCTAGTTGCGCAAACTGCAAGAATAATTTTCATGGAATAATCAGCGTCACACTAGCACGGGCCAGAAGCGAGCCAAAGCTGTTTCGATTGTGTGCCGAAGGTGTTGTGATGACTGGATGACTAATGATGACTGAATATTTTGATAGATTCTTTCGAGATGACATGCCAATCGAGAGCCAATGAGCTGGTCAAAATGTCAAACGGAAAAACAATTCGACGACTTGAAATGCGGATGTCCGCGACGCGGTGGTCGTCGATGCCTCCGAAATTGTTGGGCCGGTGGTGTAATTCATTTTAATGGTGTGTAAGAGTTGTGATATGATTACTGTTGTTAATCAAAATTGACAGTTTCGATGTGTGATCATTGAAAAACAATTGCTGTTGCTGTTACACAAAGTGGTGGGCACAAGGTTGACGATCCCACAAAAAAATTACCACTGTTAGGGAATAATTCCGGATAACATAATGGCATTATATAGTTTTTATACAGAAAAAAATGCTGAAAAGTAGCTACAACAACTTAGTCTGATTGAAATATAAAACTGATTCTTTTTTAATAAGAGGGATACGTTTCAGAGTCTACCACGGATACCGGGATGTCCCAAAAAAATTAATACACTGGTGCCAATTACTTGAATTTACTGTAAGAATATGTATTACCATGCATTCAGTCAGAGGACTGACAATGGCGAATTTTATTTCCAAAAGGACGGAGCATCTCCACACTATCATATGGTGTAAGACAGTGGCTCTTAACCTGGTTCGATCGAACCCCAGGGGTTCGGTGAGTCAGTCTCCCGGGTTCGGCGGAGGTCAAAACACACACCCGACTTATTGTACGATATTATGAAAAATGATACGACGTATAATATAAGGGTTCGGTGAACGCCCATAAGAAACTGGTGGGGTTCAGTACCTCCAACAAGGTTAAGCACCACTGGTGTAAGAGCATACCTTAATGAGAATTTTCCAAACGGATGGCTTGGACGAAGAGGTCCCATATAAAACCCAGACTGTTCCCCAGACTTAACGCCAATGGACTTTTTCTTATGGGGATACTTTAAAGATAAAGTCTACGCCAGAAAACCGACGACATCGAAAAATTAGCGAGAATGCGCCACAATACCAAATGACATGTCTGTTGAAGTTAGAACGGAAATAATTTTGAATAGGAAGAAAAGTAGAATATTTTATGTAAATTTCTTTGCAATTAAATATTAATTATGTGTGAATAAAAATTAAAATTATATTAAATCAAGCTGTGTATACATTTTTTAGAACACTCTGTATAAACACAGCGATGAAATATGAAAATAAGCAGATTTTAAAAACATTTTCAATAGTGAAAAATGACTGGTTTTTATTATTTTTTAATTTACTTGAATCTATTAAAATTTCTGATATATTATAATAAAATAATGATTAAACCAGTGCAATTTACATATTACAACTGAACACGAGCAGCGAATAAGGGGATAACTAACATTTTTTTGTGGAAATACTTGTGTGGGTATGTCATTTATATAAAAATGTTCGTTATCTTATTTAATTGGACTGGTTAGCCAATGTTGTCATTGAATTTTTACGCGCTCAGTGGAATAACGTGGTTTCAAGGGAGTAGTCGATCTCTCTGCTAGTGCAGAAAATTAACTTAATCTCGGTAAAATAGGCAAACAAGGGTCCTAGAATCGTCAGAACATATACGGAAGAAATAGCGAACGATTATATATGGCAAAAAGACTAGAATATGTTAGTGGAATAATGTGACAACTAGCTTACATGTATGATTATATTGAAAATATATTTTACGTCAATTAAAATAATTCTATCTATCTAACTTAGTTGTTTTTTTTGTGAGTTATGGAATAACGTTGTAACTGCATTCGCAAATGACGTTATTTATTATGTTTATAGTTTTTTTAATATTATTTGGTAATTTTTGATTTTTAAATCAGGTGTGCGTATGAGAATATAAGTGTTTTTCGTGAAATTAAATTAAAAAGTAAGATACAACCTTTGTTAGTTGTCATCTTATTCGCTGCTTATTTTATACATAAATAAATCTCTATCACCATGCAAGTTTCTTATATTTTTCTCTTACTAACTTTTCTTAACTTTTGGGAATATTTGATTAAATTAAAATTCAAAGTAAATCAAAAACTTAGTATATTATCTTTCACACGGTTTCTGGTCGATTTTAAATTCTCATAACCATTCTGTTAAAACAGAAAAGCTTTTCTTAAATACTTGAATACAAAAAAATATATACTACCCTAAATAATTATTAAAGATTAAATTACATGAGTATAGGCAAATTTTAATTTAATTTCAGGCAATTTTTATTAGTGAAAATATATGCAAAATTCATTTATTTTTTAAAATATCGTTAAACTAGATTTTCTGTTCTAATAATAATTAAGTTTGAAAAATAAATAAATGACAAAATTTATTTAGTAAAAACATAATAAATGAACATGAAGGTTTTCAGCAGAAACTTAATGTCTATTCTTTGCTTTATAAATTTGGTGGCACAGAGCAGAGTACTTAATTCACTCTTACACTTAAACTTAGTTAAAGTATCTAAGTTTTTCATGATTTTTTCGATGTTTTTATCATTTGAATCGTATTATTTTACTCCAGTTGACAATTAAAAACAATTCATTTATCACATTTATCAGTATTTAAGATTGCTGTGTTTCAGAATGGTTGTCCATATCTGATAATAATTTTAGATATACAGAGTAGAATAACGGTAATTTTGAATATTTGGTAAAAAGTGCGTATAAAGTGAGCACAATGACAGGAAAAGTTTCAAGATTAATTGAATTTATAAAAAAATTAACATTCAACTGATGCAAAAATCCAATTCACTTATTTTTTCGTGTCCCACACTACGATCCTATCGCCATTCCACGGGGTATTAGCATCCGGAAAATGGGAATCAGATTAAAAACAAACATTTCTGAGAAATCAAGATTCTCATTTGGTCCGCTCCGGACGAGACATTTGTAAATTTTTTAACTACGTCCGAATCTCGTTCGATGATAAATGGCCGCCAGATGAATAGACCATTTCAGCAACTGTATATGAGCGCACTTTTCTACCGACAACGTCTTGTACGAAATCAATCAACCAATGTGTGTATATAATAATAATAAAAAAAAAAAACAATTTGACACAAAGCCTCAGCGAGATGATGACTCAGGAGCGAGTTAATTATATGGTATCAATAATTTTTCATTATAAATCGAATCGCTTACAGCTCACAATGCCGTGGATAATGATGTACATTTATTGCAATAATGGCTATTATGCACCCAGATGCGAATTGCAATAAAATTTATTTATTATGTTTTAAGAATAAATTTCGGTAATTATAAAATGTACAGAAAATCATTGTAAAGCGGTAAGCCCGTTTTAATTATTCCGAATTGTTCAGTTACAAAATATTGCGGCACAGTTTATTAGGTTTAAATAAAACGGATTAGCGAAAATTTATTGCGCAATCAATTATACAATACGATGCGAATAATTCACGCAACTGTACGATGGAACATTTAAAATTACGATCGTCATCAATAAGAAGAATTCAACACTAATTGCAGTGCGTCTCGTTAGGTTGTGAATGGGTAAAAAGCTGGAATTTCGCAATGTTTGTTCTACATGCAAAAAGTATAGATTGTTTTATATATACACTTTTTTTTATTTCTTTCGAGATAGATGTACACAAGAAGTGGTAGGAGCGAGAGAATAAAGGTTTATTGCACCTAGATTAGCAAGGACGTTCGTACACAAGGTCGGGTATGCCGTGTCTTAGCAGGGCTCGTAAACATTCCATTATTTATTATATCAATTATATTTTAAATAAGCATATCATATAAAAAAATAAAATAATTTTACAATAGTGGGTTCTTGTTATTGCGTATGATCCTTGTACATGGGATTGCGAAAGCTATTGAAAATAATAAAATATTAACTATTTGAATCAAGGCTTTATTTACGAAAGCTTTAAACATATATCGTTTTATGGGACTATTTAATTATAAACATTTCCGCACATTACCCGAGAGCAGAAATTCCATTTGAAGGTAAAATACATTCATATTAATTTATCTCTGATATTTAATCATCTTCTGTTTGACAGAGAATGACAAAATTAAAGAAATATAAAGCGCTTATTTGTGAGAGTGCAATTTATTAAGTTATACTCTCATTAATTGTATTTTATGAATATTTAAAACAAGATTTCCAATGGTAAATCCAAAATAAATAAGAAATATTTATAGGGTTTGATCTTACATCCTATTCAATAAAAAATTTTTTTAGAAATAAATAGATAAAAATGTGGCTTAATTTTTTGTAAAAATTATCTTTTCTGCTAATACGTCTGCCCCATAGAGTGGATATGGTTATATCTTGTTTTCGATGATTCAAAGAAAAGCAAGCTATCATAGAGATGTACCAAATTGCTCATTATTACTGATTGAAATTTTTCAAATTATAAAAGAGGTTTAAAAAAAATATATAGTTGTATAAAATAGTAAAAAGCTAAAATTTGAAACGACACAAAACGCTACATTATTAAGAAATTTAATAAACTAATAAAAAGTCGTAAATAACCTATTTATTCAGAAATATCATATATTATTGGAAATAACAGTGGTATTATATAGCGCCAAGATAGATACCATGCTATAGAAAACTGCCCTATAGAAGACTAGGAACATATAAAATATGGGGTTAGTATTTTAATTGTGTTTCATAAATTAAACGAAATTAGCTGACCCGACGTTAGCGCGCGGGACTTTAGCTCGCCGATTTTAGCGCGCCGACGTTAGCGCGTAAATTATTATTTTTATATAAACATTTATTAATTTATTATATTCGTGAAATGTGTTATATTTTCTTATATACATAAAAAAAAACAGTTATATAAGTTGGAATTAAAAGTGTTATAAAAAAATAAAATATTGTATATAGATATTTTTCCATAATTTACATAAAATTATTTGGAATGCATTCATAATGCATTACAAAGAAAGGATACAAAAAACCCCACTTACAATTTCGCGTGGATCTTATCGATTTATCTTAATTCCCCCATTAGAAAAAATCCAAATCTATGCAGACATTGCATGATTTGTTGCAATCGAAAAATAAACGGCAAAAGAATAAGAAAAGAATCGAGGTATTATTGCTATAAATGCGATGTTGGGCTTTGCATACCATGCTTCGAAATGTACCATACTCAACTCAATTTCTGAATAAAATATTTTTTTATTTAAACAATTATATTTAAAACAAAATTAGTGAATAAAAAAATTCAACATTTTAGGTATAGTAAATATTATTTTTATTAAACTGTCAAATGGTAATATAAAATGTAATTTTGGATCAAAAGTTATCTTAGGTAGGTTAATTATTTTTTAAATGCGCCCTCAACAATACAAAATAATATTATTTTTCGCGCTACTGTCGGCGCGCTAAGGTCCCACGCGCTAAAGTCGGGGTTGTACTGCGCGCTAACGTCGGCGCGCTAGAGTCTTGCGCGCTAAAGTCGGGGTGCCCGAAATTATTCATAATTCATTTACATATTTAAAATGATTTTGTTTCAGTTATATTTTGTTGTCAATCAAAAGGAATTGATCTTTATTTTATATCGTAATGTATAACATATTTATGAAATATCTAATTTGATCCTAAAAATCCAGAGTTTTGTAAAAAAAAATCCGATCTAAGTAGTAAGTTCTCTGCAGTCAATTTTGTTGTTTGAATTACCCTTAAAATTAGTGAATAATCTGCCAGGATCCTAAAGCAATCATATTTTTAGGCCTGATCTCATCAGTATGATAATAAAAATAATGAAGTTAAGCAAAGAGATAAATTAATAAGATTTTTAATAATCTTTGTATTCGTCAGATATCGCTCTTTCGGAATGTATTGTCTTTTCAACTTGATAAAACTCAATTCAAATCCAACAAACTGAGCAATGCAGAAAATATTTTCTTTGAGAACCAGCTTCTTTTGCAGAAAAATTACATAATGATTTAAAAAAGAGATTAAAATTATGATTTACTTATCGGAATTTGATAAATCTGTATATATTAATAAAATCAAGCTCGAAAGTTGTTGGTTTCATAGCCCTATCAAGTGAGCTGGTACACGCCATCTAGAACAGTGGTTCTCAAGTGCGGCCACGGTGGCCGCATGCGGCCACCAGAGGTTGCTGCGGCCACCAACAGTTGAAATTTAAAAAAAATGTATTTTTACAAATGAATTTGTAAAATTATTATTTTTTCGAAATTTATTGAATGCACCTGACTTAACCAGAATTTAGCCGAGGTATTTACTCCAAATGACTCACAAAGTTATTTGTATATACGTGTTCGTTTGTAACCGAATATGGAAACAATATATGTCAGGATTTATTTTATACTTATCGTATTAGAAAGAAAGAGGAACAATTTCATGTAGTTGCTTTTGCGACAAATATTGGTATTTGTTTTTGTCGAACTCTTCAGTCGTCTGGTTGCAATCACAGACTACAGTGCAGTAATTCAGTTCATAACGTGCACTTTCCATCTTAGTCATTTTATTAGAGAGGGATCATTCAAAGACATTTGGTTAAGAAAGCGAGTAAGGTTTTGACTGTTTTTTTTTTATATTTGGAAGCATCTGTATATAATTGTATTCTGTATTTTATAACTTTAAAGGGAAATTGATACAACCCTGTTAAAATGGATTTAAGATTTTTTTTATCAAAAAATATCCAAGAGGATGAAAGTGGACAGGATCCAACAAAGATGTTAACAGCAGTGGTACGAATGTTTCGAAAACAATAGTTCCAGCTAAACAAAGTCGTACTTTTCGGGAAGAGAAGAGAAAGTTTCATAAAGAATAAGAAGAAATGTATTTGATTGTGCACAATGAGAATATACAAGACAATACAGTTGCCTTGTGCGTGATTTGTAAAATTGAAATTAATCAAATAAAATCATATGCTATGGAACGGCATTATAAAACTCATGAAGATGAAGTAAAAAAAAATGGTCCACCCCAAACTTGCGTCAAAATTTAATAGAAAATTTTAAAACAACTTTCTTCACAAAAAAAAAAATAATGAGTGCATTTCTATCACAAATGATGATTTATATCTGGGATCTTCAAAGTTAGTTATTTAATTGAAAACACCAAAACCATTCACAGAAGGTGAATTTATAAAATCTCTTGTAGTTTTGGGAGGATCCTCAAACAAACTATTTCGTAATTTGCCACTAAGTAATGATACAATTCAACAAAATTAACGAAATAGGAAATTTCATAGGACTTGAAATAAGTAGATCCCCACAAGCCCATTTTATAGTTTATGTTTGGACGAGTAATGATGACAAAAACTAACCAAATTTTTAGTATTTGCAAGATATTCTGACGTTGACAAAAAAGTGAATTTGTTGAAAAATTATTGTGCCAGACTTCATTGACAGACCGTCCGAATGCAATTAATATTTATAATGCCATCAAAGGACATGATAAAGTTAACGTATCAACGCACAACTTGTGTGCTGTAACTGCTGATGGAGCTGCGGTTGCGAAGAGCGAAAGAAAGGGCGTATTAAATTTGTTCAACGAAGATTCTGAAGATGAACATTTCGTATGCATTTTGTATTGTGCATCAAGAAGTGTTAGTTAGCAAAGCTGCTATTAAAATGCATGGAAGATGTGGAATTAACAGTGAGAAAAGTATTAAATGCAATTAATACCAGTAGTAAATTGTCGAACATGTTTAGATCTATTTGTGAAATCAACAAAGAAAAACACCATGTATTACTCAATTACAACCACGTTAGATGGCTAAGTTTTGATAGTAGTGTTCAACGTCTTTGTGAATTGAATATCATGCTATATCTTGCTTTGACCGTAAACATAAAGATTTAAGTGAGAAATCTAAAAGTAATTGTAAGAGGGTCCATTTTATTCCTGAAGGATTTTTTGCCACGTATTAGTTCATTCAATAAACAACTACAAAAAAGCAACTTGAAAATAGTGGAAACAGTGTTAATCGTAGATAAATTAAAAAACACCGTAAAAAACCTTGTGACAGAAATTGAAAATGACAATTTTTTTTCCATTCTATCTTCTTGTTATGATTTCCTAGATAACTTGGCAGACACTATCTCTAATTAAAATTAAAGCATAAAATAATACAGTGTCTTCAATCCTTAAATCTGGAACTTGATAAAAGGTTCGAAGAATTGATTTTTTTAAAACTGTCACTTTTATATCTTCCCCTTTTCAGATGATGAAAAATGAAAATTTTATAGCACTACAAAAAAGATTAATATCATTTTCAGTATTCAAATTAATTAACTGGGCTAACGTAAAATATGCATTATTAGAAATCAGTCATGATCAAGTACTTAAAGACCGTTTTAACAATGATACTGTTCAAAAATTTTGGTCGGAGTTATACGTTGATCATGAATCAAGTCAATATAAAGAATTACCAACAATTGCTTTATTAATTTTGTAGATTTTTGTGATGCACTTTATAAAAAATAAATATCGAAACCAGCTGACAGATGTAAACTTAGGAGCAGCAATGCGACTTGCATTGGAAGAGAGAACTGTTGAACAATTCCATTTGTATTACTTTTAAATAACAAATACCAATATGTTATATATGTCAGCATAGGTTCCTTTTTCTGATTTTCATTTTCATTTTACATATTCTTTGAGGTTTCTCATTTTTTTTATATTTCCTATATGCATTTTCTTCATTTCCTTTACTTATTTTTTAACTAGCTATAATTCTGTTTATTTGCGAAAACATGTAATTGGTGTTTTTTGTTTTGTTCTCTTTCTTATTTATTTTTATGTTATCTCTAGTTATAAGCACTCTTTGTTTTCTTATAGATAAATAAATAAATGTTTAAATAAAGCATTTTTTTGAATATAAACTTATAAGTTAATTTATCTTTTTAATAAATGCAACTGCTATTTTTATCAGTTTTGGTGCGGCCACGAGACATTTTCATAAGGACCGATGATTCTTATAATGCGGCCACAGTGAAATTTCACTTGAGAACCCCTGATCTAGAAGCAGAAGGTAGCAACGGTTGAAACCGAGTTGTCCGCAATTTGGGGGCGTGCAGGAATCCCGTCCACAATTTCGACCGACCTTCCCAACAATAGGAGATCATTGTTCTTTTTTGTGAGTCCATCTTTGAAACGAAACAATTTGATACACGGCGACCGTCTGCCACATACAACGGCCGATACTCGGCGCTGAATAATAATTGAATTTTTAGAACAATATTTTTTTTCCACAGTAATGAATAGTATCACTTAATAGATCGAGAAAACACAAGTATGTCAAATGGCCGCAAAAAAAAAATGAATAAAACACCGGGATGATGATTGCGAAATTGGACGGCGCCCCGAGGCGTTGCAAAAATAGATTATGATAATAAAGATCCGGCTATGGAAATTTTAGAGGACATCCCGACGATGGGTTATGCACATCCGATGAAAATGCGCGCCGTATATATTAATAAATTAATTTATATATTATTTTTAGGGGAGTACAACCGCTAATTATCCTCAGCGGAATGGTTATTGTGTCATCATGAATTCAATAAAATTACACAGCGATCGGAAAAATATGAAAATGAATCACTATACATAATCCACAAATGGCCACACACAATATTCAGAGTTTAAATAATACAAAATTGATTCATCTTAATTACTGTACGATGATTCACATTACTATATTCTAGATAATGCATTTATATTAAAAAATTGCGCAAGTAAAACATTCTAAAACTAAGTTATAATGTTTTATCAATAAATTTTAATTTAAATCGGTAGTCCATTGTGGACGTCTTTTCCTTTTGAATCTTCTGACAGGTCGACTGACAGTGTTGCCAACCTCGATCGATATCATGTTTGTTTTACACACAGATGACACTTAGTGGCTTTAGGTATTTTAAATACAAATTCAACTGTTCGTCATTTATGTAACATGTATTTGAATTGGAAAATAATATAGCATAGTCTAAAATTGTGCTGATAAGCATTTTAGGAAACAGAAGAAATTAGAGATTTATTTTAAAAAATATAGCCCAAGCCTAATATAATGTATAGTAGTTTTTAAAGATATATATTTTACTGGTTGATTAATTATAAAGGTTTTGTAAAAATAGATTAATGATGCGATTCATCTTTTGTCAGTTGTTCTTACCCTTACAAATGCTAGAGAGATCTGAATTGATTGTTGCTCGATTGTGGGTAAGTAGTAACAAATACTTAGGGGCAATCGAGGCACTGCCCCACACACATTTCTTCTAATAAAATAATAATAATTAGCTGGAATATGCGAACAGAACCGTATTCTTATGTGTTTCGGTATTCTTGTATCCGCCACGGTCACGTGGTCGCTAGCTTTTATACGAAGGTAGTGAAGGTAAAGAGAAAAGTTCCGCATTACCGCAGAAGGTCGATTTGTGTTTGCTGCGTAAAGCTCTGTTTGGGGCAGTCCTGTATATGCCCTGCTAGTCCATTCGCGATTCGAAAAATGAACGTCACCGCAAACGTTGTTCAACTATATTTTACAATTCTTTTTTCTGGATTTTGAATATCAACATCAACTGATTGTTAAAAATCTTCTATAAAAGTTTCTATAATTCGATTGATTACCGATTCAAAATTTTCAAAAGATCATGCAATCGTGTTTCACATACTTTAGGGAGAATAGTTTAAATAAATAAATATTAATACAGACGATTTCCATTTGATTTCGTGAAAAATACATATCTTTTTTATAATTTATATGTAAGTATATACGAAATAAAAAAAATGATAATTCTAATTATTTTTATGATTCGATCTCACTGTTCTAAAAATACATAAGTATTTTTTGTTTTAAAACAAGGAGGGGGGTTCTTCAAACCAATCATGACCCATCTGTTTATTAGTCACGACCCGCCCCTGCAAATACCTTTAATAATATTCTACGATTTATTATACGACATCCATTTTCTTAAATAATCCTTCAAAATAAAATTAGCTACAATTTTTAAATGGTAGCTTAAAAAACAATGATATTTTATGATACGGTAAATTCATATAGACATTTTTGGAAAAACAAAAATACTATTCATGAATCAAAAGATAAATGTAACTGAGGTAAAAATTATTTTATTTAAAATCAAATTTAAACGTGCAAAAAAAAACTGAGATTAGAAAGGAAATTGGAATATTTGAATTTCTCGTTTTTGGAGGACAAAGTTAAACTTTTCACCGTGACGTATTATGACCTATGCCTATGCTCAACAAATTTATGTGAAAAAAAAATGTACAAAGCATTTCTGGCCAAAATAAACTCCGTTATGACACCTACGTGTCTATATTCGCGAAGATAAAAAAATATGTTGTCAACATTATGGAGATAAAGACAGAATCGCTGAAGGCGCTAGACGCTGTGCCGAATATTTGCACTCCAGAAATGTTTAAAAAATAGAAAAATGGAAGGCTTCACTTCAAGGCAAACTTCAAACTTTGTTCAGTGCATTTTTTTAAAAATCTGATCCAAATTGTTCATGTAACCATCATCACTATCATGACTTTCATAAACATCGATTTTATTGGTATTGTTAGAGTCATTTTGCTTGGCTATAAAAGTAAAAATAAAACTAGCGGTAAAAGTAAAAATAAACTACTATAAAAGCGGCAAAATCCCTTTCTCTGAACATTTTCTTTTTAATTTAAGATGATAAAAATTATTGGTCAATAATCTGGCTATTTAAACCTCAATAATCTGGTTATTTAGACCAAGGGAGTTGATGGAAACAAATTCAATGGTCACCACGTATAGACATTTTATATTGTACAATTTAATATTATATGTATCTCTATGTATGTAAAAAAACAACTCCATGGAGTTTATTTACTCATTTTTTGCTTATTATAATATTTCGTTGAAGTTCAATTTTATTTTTAGAAGCAAATATACATACACACCTCTCATAAACTCATAAAATTGTTTCGACTATTTATATATATTACTATAAAAAAAATATTATTCACAATATTTACCTATGGATTCGTTATCTGATATTATTAAATACATATGTTTATTTTTTTTTAGGAATAAATAAATATTGCAACAATTCGGTTTAGAATTATTATAGCAGTCTCCACAAGTACAATTAATTTAATTGAATTTATAATAAATAATAATCTCGTTATATAGAGGATTTATTTTCATAGAGAAATACGCAATATAAATTTCACATAACGAATAATTCCGCAACGCATTACGAGAGTTTCCCAAATCCGGCAAACACACATGCATAACCGCCGAATAACAAATTGCACAATCGCAAAAACCGCCATCGTCGAATAGAGCACGTATCAAAATTCCAAAAGAAGAAATTGTGCCACCGGAACACGTGTTTAAACAACGAATGCCAACAGTAAAAAAGAGAAAAATGAAAATAAATATTAACCCGATTTTCAGACACACAAAGCCTGAACGATATGAATGACAATCGTGATCTCCGCCAAGGTTAATCGGATAAGTGAAACGCGTAACGGGTCAATAGTAAGGCCGGCCTGAAACTGTGGCGCTATCAACTGGCGTACGCGATAAGAATCCTTATTTTGCACGCGATTTGCTATTCAAATACCGTAGATAAGCATGGACGACGATTGTCTGTGTGATTTAACGGGATTTTGAGATAAAAAAATATTTTGCTTATTAGACTTTTTATATGCCGATCGGATCATATGTGCTGAAGAATGATTCAGCAGATCGAAAAGGAAAATAATGTATCTATATATTAATACATACGATATTTTTTGCATGGAGATATACGTTCTAGAAACACCGATAAAGAGTTTTTATTTGTTTTTTCGACAAACTAAAATCTTATTGAGAAAATTATATCCAATACAATAATTACACCTATCCCTCGATTTACACGGTACTTTTTTTACACGTTTTCGCTTATACACGATTTTTTTTTAAAAAAAAATAATAATAATTTTATTCGTAGCCTTATTATGTCGAAAGAAGTAAAAAGAAAAG
>JAGXCT010034579.1:0-11038 GCA_022495035.1 Philopotamus ludificatus
TCATGTCACGGACTGAGGGATTGATTCCCTCCCCAGCATCCTCACGCCCAGCACTGCAAGACATGTGAATGGACAGAATTGTGCCGGGTTACCATTTCCGCACACTCCATCCCTCAATCTAAAGTTAAGAATATCCCGCGTGAGCCATTGTGTCAACATTAGCATCAGACTTAGCATGCCCATTCATCATCTAGATGCGAGGGTTGACTGGGGGATCGATTGCGCTTGCCTTACGGGTGGTAGACCAGGGTCACTTACTTGGGAAGTGCCGAACGACGCTTCGTCTGTCGACGGAGGATCCTCATCTAAGCAATCCATTAATTTCTGGAGCATAAGCTGCAGTGACCAGCCTGGCATGTCGTCTCACGGGTGCTTCCCAGAGCCCTGGTGGCCCCCGACGGCTCCTACCCCATACTCACATTTGATTTTGTATATCAATAATTTATTTTTTTAATTTAGATCATGTGTTCCATTGCCAAAAACGTTAAATCCTGATGATCCACGTGTAATTATTATAAGGCCGGGAACGTACGATCCGAATAAAATACCTATTATTGACACTCTGAGGGTAAATCAATTGTTCGGAACTATTCGATTAAGGAGGACGATCAATCCGTTGTAGTCGGTCAACGGCTTATAATTGATTTGAGTAACTTAACTATGTCACATTTTACTCAAATGACGCCATCTTTAATTAAAAAGATGGTCACGACTAGCCAAGTACGTAAAATATGCTTATGTCTGAATATTATTATTTGCTTTAGTATATAGCTCAATGTATATTATAGGATGCAATGCCGATCCGTCAAAAAGGAACACATCATATACACACTCCAGCCGGCACTGAAACCATTTTCTCTTTTTTTCGTCGATTTATGAATGAAAAAAATAGAAACAGGGTCAGTAATATATTTATTTTTAATTATTTAATCGTTATTTATTTCAACATTAATTTTTAGTTTTTTATACACAATGAAAATATGGAGGCGCTGTACAAGTTTGTACCAAAAGCCATTTTACCGACTGAGTACGGCGGAGATGCCGGTCCAATTCAAACAATGATCGGTAATTAATATATATTTTATTATTAAATGGTATAATAATATTTATTATATGTTGTTGTTTATTGTGATTTAAGATGATTGGAAGAAAACTTTGGATAGCCATAGAGATTGGATATTAGACGACAGAAAATATAAAACCAATGAAAGTAAGCGACCCAGAGAACGGAACATCTCTGAAACTTTGTTGGGAATAGATGGATCGTTCCGAAAGCTTAATGTCGATTAAATTATTATTTTTAGAGGTTTAATATATATATAGTAAATTTTATTTTGAATATGTTCAAATATTTATACGGGTTATGTATTTTATAGATAATATTTTATTAATAAAAAATATCTATTAATCAACTGAATTGTTACCTCACTTATATATTCTTCTTCTTTAGTCGGCATCCTCATGTCTGAGAATCATGTCCATTCTTGTTACGAATCTTCTTGATTTTGGTCTCCAAGGACCCTCTGCATTCCGCATCTCTCATTGAAGTTATTACGGTGGAACCCATGGTGGTTCACTTGGTGACCCCAGTGGGTGGGCGCCCTGCCCAATTCCCTGCGTCCTTGTACGTTTCCAAGCATGACGAACTTCTATAAGCTAATCGTTTCTTTTTGCAAGATGTCTAAAGTATCGAAGAATCCTTTTGAGACATGTAGTAGAAAGTCAGTTGCTTTTGTTGTTCCCCATTTCATTCAGGACAGAAGTCAATTTTCTTTTTCATGGTCTTCTTTATGGTCCAGGTTTCCATGCCATAAGTAAAAATTGAGAACACCAGACTCTGCGCTAAGCTTTTTTTGTCTTTTTCGATATCCCCCCTGTTTTCCAAAATTGTCGATAGCTTTGACATTGCATTTTTAGCCATCTCTATTCACCTTCTTATTTTTGGCTCACAATTTCCGTTACTCATAAGTAGTGATCCGAGATATAAAAATTCTTCAACCCTCTTCACATCTGAGAGACTAACGGACCTGGATAGCTGATTATTTCTATTGACTATCATCAGCTTGGTTTTAGTAATATTGATCATAAGTCCTAGTTTTTTACTTTCACAGCCAACTTTTTAAGCAATTCAGTCATTCCTTCTTCGTTGTTGGCTATCTTCTATGTAGTATCGTCAGCATATCTTAGATTTGTACTTGACATCTATTAAGATAATCATTTAAATTAGTAGAAAATGGTATGATTTTGCAATTCTTCACTCCAAACTCGTCGTAAACATGGATAATTAATTGTAAGGTTCATGCTCGTGATGATTAGCGAGATTGTTTAAAAGATTAAGGTAATTTCTCATGCCAAGAAATTAATTGACATGTAACTTAGCGGTAAAAACTGGAAATAGCTGCCGAGTTGTGGTTTTGATATCAACTAAATGAGTTTCGTTGGCACTACGGTCTGGAATTTACATAGCATTCTAATCTTGGAGAACTGTGTCAGAATGTTTACTGAAACCAGCTAAAAGCCAACATTCTATCTAAGAATAATTGTATTGCTGCACTATCACTACGTTCATGTCATAAGAAACGTAAGCTCTCATGGTTTCCCTCTTCGATTATATTATGGCTTTAGGGTTCCGCATGTATGTGACTTTTCTGATAAAGGTCTTTCTCTTTATAATTGTTAAACAGTGGATTTGAAATATACCTACAATAAAATCAGATGAAAAGATTAATAATATAATTATAAATTAATCTTTGATAAATTTTACACTTTGATCAGAAAATCATTAATCCAACATTGAAATCATTCCAAAAATTATACAGACTTTACAAATATTCATATATTAATGTTAAAAATTTTTCCCATATTTGGTTTATTTTTTATAAAAATGATTTAACGGCTATTCTTATAAAGAATTTTAAATAATAATTTATATAATTTATCACATCGTCAGTATAATATAACGGTATCTAGCTCCGCGTCAGTATCTCATTTAATGTACGATATCAGCAAATTAATCTAATCACATAAAACAACTGAATTTCATACGCAATAAATCATTTTGTGACATATTGTATATGTAAATATACAAAAGAATATTAAGGATTTAACTATTGTGTTTAATTTGATAAGCGTTTGCATATAAGCGGTTTGTAATTAAATTATTATATTATTTTTGATTCATATACCCCCATGATCATCATCATCATAGGCGCAACAGCCCTATTGTAGAGCACTGCCCTTATCTAACACCCTTCTCCATTTTATCCGGTCTGCCACCATATCGCTCCATCATCCGGTAAGTTTCGATGATGCAGTGTCCCTCTGTACACAATCCCACCAGCTGAGCCTTGGTTTTCCTGTCTTCCGGAGACAGGAAGGATTGTTAACCATAAGCCTTTTTGGCCGCTGACTGTCCCGCATCCTTGACACGTGGCCGGCCCAGCAGAGTCTGGTTACACTGACGTCAGTTGTGACCGGTATATCCTTGTATAGTCAGTATAGCTCCTCGTTGCATTGGATATGCCATTCCTCATCGTCGAATACGGCTCCAAATATCCATCTCAGAATCTTCGTCTCTAGAATAACCAGTTGTCCCTCAAATTGTGTTGTCAAAGCCCAACATTTAGACCTGTATGTTAAAGTGGGTCTGATGAGGGTCAAGTAGGGCTTGACTTTAGTCTTTCTTGAGAGGAATCTCGATTGTAAATGCAGATGCAAGTCCAATGTAGCACGGGTTTGCCAGCATGGTTCTTCTTCGTACTCCTAAATTAGTTGTATTATTTTTGTAATAGTTGAGCCGAGATATGTGAATTCCTGGATGGCCTCGAAGCTGTACTCTTCGACTCTCAAGGCTTCAAGGATTTGTCCTTGTCATATGGGCATGTATTTTGTCTTGGCCTTCTTGATCCCCAGTCAATGCCAATTGCCGCTCTCATTATTCGCTGGCATGCCTCCTTGAGAGCCGCCCGAGATCTGCCCACAATGATCATATCGTCCGCATAGGCAAAAAACTACACCAATTTAATAAGAATGGCGAATCCCTCACAATATATGTTCAATAGATTTCAGTAATGGATATTAGAGAGATTGATCAGGACTTGGCAGACGTAGCGAGAGAAGAATTAAACGAAGATCGTATAATTCCATGCACGAACAGGTACTGCCGATTTATATTTTGAAGTTAAAATCATTGCATCATGTTTAATAATATATTTTTCAGATGATCAATGGCTTATCGCATTTCTAAGAGGATGTAAATATAATATTAAAAAAACTCAAGCCAAAATAGATGTGTTTTATACTATGAGAACGGCAATACCTGAGATTTCCATGGCGCCTGATATAAATGAGCCGTGGGTACAAGAGGTTTTATCGAAAGGGTGAGGATATATTTGTATAATGTTAATTTTTATAATAAACTATTAATATCATCCTGCATTTTAGGACTATGGTACCGTTAAATGCGGTAAATCCTCACGATCCGCGAGTGATCATCGTAAGACCGGGTGTAATTAATCCAAGAAAAATACCCATTGCCGACGTACTCCGCGTTAATCAATTGATTGCATGTATTCAAATTATGACCGATGATCAATCGGTTATTTCTGGCCAACGTTACATTGTGGATTTGGCTAACGTTAATTTAATGCATGTCACTCAAATTACGTCTCTGGTTAGACGAATGGTTATGTTCGGACAGGTATGTATCATTTTTTTTTTTTGCAAATCAATCAAAATATATTTATATTCATATTATGTTTAGGACGGTTTACCGTTTCGTCAAAAAGGACAGCATCATATAAATATTCCGGAAGAAGCAGAAATTATATCATCGTTCTTACGGCGATTTATGAACGAGAATAATAAAAATAGAGTAAAATATAGTGATTTAATGATCTATTTAGAATATCATATTATATATGCGTATATTTTTAGATATATCTTCATAACGAAGACAATATGGATGAGTTGTATGAGCTAGTATCGAAAGAAATTCTTCCGACGGAGTACGACGGAGAAGCCGGTCCTATACAAGACATGATCGGTATGAATATTTATAGATATATTTATAATTTTTATGTATTATTAAAACCATTATTAATTTTAGACGTGTGGAAGAAAAAAGTGGAGGATTACAGCGATTGGATAATAGACGATATGCAATATAAAACGGACGAGAACAAACGCAACATTGAATCAAAAGATCCTGATTTGTATACCGGAATTAAAGGATCGTTCAGATTGATTGATGATAACTAGTGAATACTTTAAGAATCGTGTATTATTTAACTATTTATTTTAAATATATATTTGTCTATTGAATACATTTTTTATTATATTTATTATACACCCTGAGGGCCTAGGACCACTGAAGGGCTGTATGGCGAGAATCCCAACTCATCAGAATTCATGGTTCGGAGCAGTCAATACATTTGATTTGAAATATGACCGTTAGGGTAGCTACCCAGAAAATATGACATAGCTGGCGTTATTCATTTGTTAATTTAATTTAGAGATTACTGCTCAATTGTTAATCATTTTCGTATTGAAAAAAAATGAATAATAAAAAAATCGTTTTGAAAGCTGAGCTTTGAGGCCCCATGAAATTATGAGGCCCCAAGGGTGCGCCTCATGCGCTCAAAGGGAATATCCACCACTGTTTTTTATGCAATACATAGCAACGGGTATTATATTAATGTATTAGTGTTTAACTGTATATACATTTATTGATAAAATTGAGACATTGGAACAATTAATTTGCACAAATTTATCATTTAATCTTAATCATACCATCTTCATCGAAATAATATAATGATAAGGTAAGATATATGGAGTATTATAAAAATTGATTTATTTTAATTACGATTGTATCCAAAGGAACACATAATTCATTGTGTATAAATATTTCTAAAAATTAGGTATGTAATAATTTTATAATTATATTATGTATTTATTCATAATTAATACCATATGTTTGTATATTGACCTATTGAAAAGACTATCGCTAAGAACTTCGCATCTAGATCGTTAATTAATCATGTATTATTTCAATGATATTTATTTTGTACTTGTAGAAAATGAGTATACGTGAAATATCACCGGAGCTAGCCAAAAAGGCAAAAGATGAATTGAATGAGGATCCGGCAAGAATACCCGAGGATTTAAAAGCAATCAAAGAATGGATCGGAAAACAATCACATCTCAAAGTCAGAATGGGTAATCAATCTTTTAACATTATGCACGCTACATTGTATTGTTTATCTTTAGTAACAATCATTTTTATCAATAATTACAGACGATCAATGGTTAATTGCATTTCTCAGGGGATGCAAATACAGCCTGGAGCGTACCAAGGAAAAAATCGATTTGTTTTATACAATGAAGACGATTGCGCCCGAATTGAGTGTA
The DNA here is from genome assembly GCA_022495035.1 of Philopotamus ludificatus. Taxonomy (NCBI): domain Eukaryota; kingdom Metazoa; phylum Arthropoda; class Insecta; order Trichoptera; family Philopotamidae; genus Philopotamus; species Philopotamus ludificatus. The sequence continues at coordinate 6,409 of JAGXCT010034579.1, forward strand.
GCCAAAGATCCTATGGATCCGTTGGTTCAAGAAATATTAAGCTCTGGGTAGATCACTTTGACGATTTGTAACATTTACGTATTTCATTAATCTTAATCAATTTTTATAATAGAGTTTTAGTATGTTTGTCGAAAACAATGAAACCCGACGATCCAAGAGTATTCATTATGAGATTCGGACAGTACAATCCTGATAAAGTATCGATGGTGCAGGTTGTGCAGGTGTGCGGTATGATCGGTCATTATATGATGATGGAAAATGATCAATCGGTCATAGCCGGTGCTTATGTGATAATTGATTTAGGAAATGTATCGAGAGCGCATTTCACTATCATGAGTCCATCGCTGATGAAAAAAATGACTATGAATGGACAAGTAAATAATATTAACATATTAAATGTATTTTTATTGATATGAATTATAAAATTGATTATTAAAATAGGATGCCTCACCTAGCAGACAGAAGGGAACACATTATATTAATTTCCCGACTACCGCTGAAAGGATATTAGAGTTCAGTAAAAATTTCATGAACGAGAAAACAAAGAGTCGGGTAAATATTACATATTTTATAAATAAATCTTCCTAAATGAATCATATATATAAATATATTTTTATTTTTAGCTTCGTTTCCATAAAAATTTTGAAGAACTACATAAAGTATTTCCGAAAGCAATTTTACCGACTGAATACGGAGGTGATGCCGGTCCGATTCAAGATTTAGTCGGTAAGTGTATATTTTATTAAAAAATATTTTAATAATTCGCTATGAAAAGAATGGTTATTATCAAAAATATATGATTTTACAGACGATACTAAGAAAAAGGTTGAATCGTACAGAGATTGGTATTTAGAGGACATGCAATACAAAACCGATGAAAGCAAACGAGTCGGCAGTCCTAAAACATCCGAATCCGTGTTCGGAATTGAGGGATCATTCCGTCAGTTGAACGTCGATTGATTGTTTTATAATTATTAATTTATAATTTTATACATAAAAAATATGTTTTATATTTTGAGATAATAAAATTTAATCAAAAATATTATCGATGATTAAATTTCACATTTGTCAGCACCCTCATGTCAGAGGATCGTGACCATATTTGACCCGAAACTCCTCGCTTATGGCGGTCTTCACTTAGTTGCTCCAGTGGATGAGAACCATGTCCTCTCTCCCCCTGCATCCTTGTACGTTACAAAGCGCAATGAGCTTCTCCGGGCTATCGTTTCTATCTCCTCGGAATGCGTTAGCAACAGTTAACGATTATGTTAACGAGAAATTATATAATCTTCAGTTTGTGTTAACTTGAAAATATGACTTTTATATCAGTCGACAGTTAATTATAAAAATAAGATTTATTTTATACATATTAAATATGTTAAGTAAAATAAAAAAACAATCAACGCAGTAATAATTCATATATCATACATTCCGTCAAATGTCGACAAAAATCTCCTACTACTCTGACAAATTCAATTATTTCTTTTTCTCGCCAAAAGAACCAATACACCCTGAGAAGGAAAACCCTAAAATGAAGGTCAATAATCGACTTTGTTTGGATACTTTTTTTCCCTCTTTCTTCTTACTAGGGGGACCTTTCCTTTGGAAAGGATCTTACCATGATGAAAGGATTGCTATTACGCAAACAAGCTTAATGCTAGCTGTGATTCGTCACGCCGGAACACTTAGAGAAGAGGAAAGCGATTAACGAGACAAAACCCCTCTCACTTAGATACAGTAGATAGCCTAGATACAGTAAGAAGGGTAAAATCCGATACCAGCAATTGTAAAAGACACACGTCCAATGCCAGCAAAGGTCAACAGAAGGAAACTGCTTTATAAAAAGCGGCATACCATTATAGTATGGACATAAAAGGGGAATTCTCATGCCATTGTGAGACCTCGTCTACCATTCGAAAGTCTGGTAAGGCTCAAACACAGCGAGTTAGCGTCTCGTGGCTGGCAAATGATGATGATGATGACAAAATAAATAGGTTACACATGTTAAAAAAAAAATAGTACTTCCGCTATGCGATAAAATCTCTCATATTGTCTATTATTTTGGGTCTTCTGCTAATTTTCTCACATATTGAAAGTCAACTGTAGATCATTAATCTGCTATATGCTGTTACGGACAGGATATGTCTATTGAAGACCTGTTATTGCCGAATTTTACTTGTCATAGTTTGATTCAATGTTTAGTCTCAAAGCTTAATTACTTGTCCAAGATAGATGCATTCTTCCGGATTGTCCAAGCCAAGACTCAACTACAATTTTAACAGTGATCATGATTTTGGTTTTCTTACTATTATTGGTCGAGTGTTGTCGGAGTCAGAATTGATGGAGTCGAGTGTTGTCACATGCCGGTCTCAGACGTGGTGGCGATGGCTGTTGGGCACAATCATGGAATCTCGTAGATTCTACAGAGCTATGAGGAGTCAGGCCGCAATCCAGGCCAATTCAGTGACGTGTGTGCTACAGGAGGTGCCCGTAGCAACCGATCAGACCGTAAATTAAATAAGAATTGGCCCTAACCTCGTCTGATTATTATTGTTATAATCCGTGAGTTGACAGCTCGGCTCCCAGGCTTTGGTTGGCGACCTGACCCGTATTCGAAGAGCCAAGATAACTTGGAGAACGTCAGTCACAGTCATGACATCACGGCTGAGACGGAGGTGTCCTCCAGGTGGTGAAGACCCGCCTCAGGGTTATAAGGCCACGTCAATAAATAATAATAAATAAATAAAATATAAATTAATTTCGAATCTAAGTCATTTGAATATCATTGTCAGATGTTATTAGAGTCAAATCGAACTAAACGATCCACTATTCATAGATCAGCGAACGAATAACGAATGGTTTACATATGTTTTTATTCACCATGAGAATTTCTATCATATATTTAAAATCATGATGAGTATCTCTAGCATTTTTAAATATTTTTTTATTATGCAATGCGTAGCGAATAATACATTTATGTATTAGTGTTTAACCTTGTATACATTTATTGATACAATTGAAACATTGAAACCATTATTTTGCACAAATTTATCATTTAATCTTAATCAAAATAATAAAATGATAAGGCAGATAGATATATGGAATGTTATTTAAAAATGGATTTATTTTAATTACGTTTGTATTCAAAGGAACACATAATTCATTGTGTATAAATATATTTTAAAAAACTGGTATGTAACTATTTATTATCTAAAATTATTTAACAAAATACGTCGGATTTAATTCATTAATGATATTAATTTTTTACTTATAGAATATGAGTATACGTGAAATATCTCCGGAGCTAGCAAAAAAGGCAAAAGATGAATTGAATGAAGTTCCAGCAAGAATACCTGAAGATTTAAAAGCAATAAAAGAATGGATCCGAAAACAATCACATCTCAAAGTGAGAACGGGTAATTCATTTTTTATATTACATTATGCAAGCTACGTTGTATGATTTTTATTTAGTAACGATTATTTTTATCAATAATTACAGACGATCAATGGTTAATTGCATTCCTCAGAGGATGCAAATATAGTCTGGAGCGTACAAAGGAAAAATTGGATTTGTTTTACACAATGAAGACGATTGCGCCTGAATTGAGTGTAGCCAAAGATCCGATGGATCCGTTGGTTCAAGAAATATTAAGCTCTGGGTAAGCAATTTTGTCGATTTAAAACATTATCATTTTTTTCTGATCGTAACTGATTTTCAACAGAGTTTTAGTATGCTTGCCTAAAACTTTAAAGCCTGATGATCCTGTAGTATATATCATGAGATTTGGACGGTACAATCCTGATAAAATATCGATGGTGCAAGTAATGCAGGTCTGCGGGATGTTTGGACAATATATGATGATGGAAGATGATCAATCGGTTATAGCCGGTGCTTGTGCGATAATCGATTTGGGCAATTTATCCTTAGGGCATTTCACTATGATGAGTCCATCGCTGATGAAAAAATTGACTATGAATGGACAAGTGATTAATACAAACATTTTAAATGCATTTTTATCCCGATCCTTCATAATATTGATTTTATTTTAAATTAAACTAGGATGCCTCACCTAGCAGACAAAAAGGAACACATTATTTTAATATCCCGACTACCGCTGAAATGATAATGGATTTTAGTAAAAGTTTCATGAACGAAAAAGCAAAGAGTCGGGTAAATAATACATATTTTTTTAAATAGATCAGTTTAAATGAATCACATATATAATTTTATTTTTATTTTTAGCTTCATTTCCATAAAAATTTAGAAGAGCTATACAAAGTATTTCCGAAAGCAATTTTACCAACCGAATACGGAGGCGATGCCGGTCCGATTCAAGATTTAGTCGGTAAGATGTATATTTTATTAAATTATTTTCATAATTAGCTATTAAGTGAACAGGTTATTATAAAAATATGAATGATTTTACAGACGACATGAAGAAGAAAGTCGAGTCGTACAGAAATTGGTATTTAGAGGACATGCAATACAAAACCGATGAAAGTAAACGTATCGGTAGTCCTAAAACATCTGAATCCGTATTCGGAATTGAGGGATCATTCCGTCAGTTGAATTTTGATTGATTGTTTTATTATTTTACATATGAAAAATTATATCAATAATATAATTTTT
>JAGXCT010034579.1:11048-26241 GCA_022495035.1 Philopotamus ludificatus
TATTAATTAAATTTTCACCACTTTCGTTTTTAAAAACAGTAGTCATGTGTGGATAATAAAATTTACTCAAATTATTATATGATGATAGAATTACATATTTATCTTTTAATCAGTATCATTACGCTAAATTGATAAGAATATAAAGACTTTTATATAATAAATCAAGATAATTCTGCTTGGAAAGTATTACGTAGACTACTGTGTTTGATTATATTATGGATAACATAAAATTCATGTTTTAAAAATTGATGTATATGAATGTTTTTATTTAGCTATTGAAAAAATTCTCACTTTATTCTTAAAAAGTACAAAAATCATATTTTGAATGATCCTTTGAAGTATACATTACGATGAAATATTAAACATAATGAAATCTCATGTCGTCGAAGGTGTAAATGTTTAAATTAAATATTATTAAGTGGAATGTCACACAACAATATCTAACTTCAATGCTCGGAACCCATTGGCAACAGTTAATGTCCACGTTAAAAAATATGTTAGTAGTTTGGCGAGCTGGAATTAATTGGTATGATGCCATCTATCCTTCGTTGAATAAATATTTATAAAACAAATAATATAAGTTTTAATCCAACTGAAATTATATTAAAAATTAACCAGTGTCGTGGTTTGACACTGGGGGGAATATTAATGTGAGAGACTCATACCCCTTGCACCTTTAGAATATAAATTTAAAACCAGGCATCTCAGATCTGGGCCTTAGCTGTCTCCTCACTACTCAAAAAAATACAGACAAAAATCATACTCCATACGATCACCAATGTACTCTGGTTCATCAGGAACACAGACATCCAAATCAAGATCTGAACATGCTGCTTCTTTTCTGCATGATTTAAATGTTTTATTGCTCGTTTTTACTTTTGTAAATTTTTTTTAACTGTATAATTAAGTTATTATTGTTATTCATTATGTTTACTTTTATAAAAAAATATATGAATAACAGACATAAATTATAGATGAAACGGAAAATAGGCAATGCTTAATAATCTTTTTTTATAAATAGACCACTACTATTAAATTTCAAACTAACTGAAATAATATTAAAAAATTAACCAGTGTCATGGTTTGACACTGAGAGGAATGTAAGTGTGAGAGACTCATTCCCCTTGCATCCTTAGAATTTTTATCGAATCTTTGTATGGGTGAATGTCGCATTGGAATCTTTCTGTTATGCCAACCATTCATCGAAGTTAAATTAATAAATATATAATAGATCATATCCTTGTCCTGGATATAGAAATATGCCATCTAATAACGAGGACACGCAACGCCTACGTTGGGCAGGGTATATAGCCCGAATGGGTAGTGATAGGCTGGTCCATACTGTTATGAACTCTAGGCCTTGGGGAATCCGGCCCGTTGGGAGACCGAAACTACGTCGGAAAGACAGGATGAGACAGATACGTCTCTGTTGGGGCTTGGGCGATGGATGGAGGAGGTCCGAGACTGGCACGGATAGCGTAATACCCTTCAGGTGGCAGGGACTCGTTTCTATTCAGCGGCCATTTAAATATTAATAATAAAAATAATATAATATCATACATTACTTTTTAATTACTTCATAAATATGTTGCAGATGATCGGAAACGAAAATATTAAAATATAATTATCCGTATTTCAGGTTATAATTTTTATATGACGAATGATTTGCAAATTATTTCATATAAACATGAGTCTCATATAACGTATTTGCAAATCATGATGAGTATCTCTAGCATTCCTAAATATTTTTTTATCGTGTAATACATAGCGAATAATATATTTATGTATTAGTGTATAACCGTATATACATTAATTGATAAAATTAAGAGATGGAACAATTACTTTGTACACATTTATCATTTAATCTAAATCTAAATAATATAATGATAAGGCAGATATGTGGAGTATTTAAAAAAATATATTTATTTTGGTTACGATTGTGTCCAAAGGAACACATATTTCATTGCTTATAAATATATAAAAAGAAAACCTGGTATGAAACTATTATTATTAGCTCAAATAATTTTATTATTAGATTATGTATATTTTGATTGACTTATTGAAAAGACTATCTTTAGGAACATCAGCTCTAGATTAGTAATTAATTATTGTATTATTTTGTACTTATAGAAAATGAGTATACGTAAATTATCTCCGGAGCTAGCCAAAATGGCGAAAGATGAATTGAATGAAAATCCGGCGACAATACAAAAATATTTAAAAGAAATCAAAGATTGGATCGGAAAACAACCACATCTCAAAGTCAGAACAGGTAATCGATCTTTCATATCACGCTATGCATGCTGTATTATATAGTTTTTGTTTAGTAACGATTATTTTTATCAATAATTACAGACGATCAATGGTTAATTGCATTCCTCAGAGGATGCAAATATAATCTGGAACTTACCAAGGAAAAACTGGATTTGTTTTATACAATGAAGTCGTTAGTGCCTGAATTGAGTGTATCCAAAGATCCGATGGATCCGTTGGTTCAAGAAATATTAAGCTCTGGGTAGATCATTTTTTTACGATTGGAAATATTATCATTTTTTATTGATTGCAACCGATTTTCAACAGAATTTTAGTATGCTTGCCTAAAAGTTTGAAGCCAGACGATCCTAGAGTATATATCTTGAGATTCGGACAATACAGTCCTGATAAAATATCGATAGTGCAAGTAATGCAGGTCTGCGGGATGATCGGGCATTATATGATGATGGAAGATGATCAATCGGTCATAGCCGGGTCTTATGCGATATTAGATTACCACAATATAACCAATTCGCATTTCACGAATCCAGTGGTGATGAAACAATTAACTATGAACGGAGAAGTAATTCATATAAACATATTGAATATGTGTTTAGTGATATGATTAGTAATGTCGGTTTTATTTAATATTAAAATAGGATGCTTCACCCAGTAGACAGAATGGGACACATTATATTAATTTCCCGACTACTGTTGAAAAGATATTGAAGTTCTGTAAAAGCTTCATGAGCGAAGAAAATAAGAGTCTGGTAAATAATGTGTAACGTCGGGGTAAGCTTAGCACAAAAATGTAGAAATAGTCACGTGTTGATCTCTGCATGTGGAATGCATTGAGCCTCAAAGCTTCAGTGCATTCCGACGTGGAATATTGTGCGGTAAGCCCTCGGTTTTATGAATAGAGATGTCCTGGAGTAAGGTCGATATTTAACCCCCTTGTCATCTACGTTGATTGTAATCATCAATTACACAAATAACGTTGTTATGCATTTAATTATTCGTTTAGTCTAATGTCGTCATAATCACTAACGAATTAGGGCGCTGTACTATGCAAGAGCAAATGCGGTAAGCTTGCCCTCGCAACAAATTTATATATTTTTTTAAATAAACGTTTTTGAATGATTCGCATATATAAATATATTTTTAATTTTTAGCTTTGTTGCCATACAAATTTAGACGAACTACACAAAGCATTTCCGAAGGCAATTTTACCGACCGAATACGGAGGCGATGCCGGTCCGATTCAAGATTTAGTCGGTAAGATGTGTATTTTATTAAAACATATTATTATTATTAGCTATGAAGTGAACAGGTTATAATAAAAATACATGATTTAACAGATGACATGAAGAAGACAGTCGAATCGTACAGAGATTGGTATTTAGAGGACATGCAATACAAAACCGATGAAAGCAAACGAGTCGGCAGTCCTAAAACACCCGAATCCATGTTCGGAATTTTAGGATCATTCAATCAGTTGAACATCGATTGATTGTTTCATTATTATTTATAAAAAATATATTTTGATGTAATCAAATTAATTAAAAATTAATATCGATGATAAAATTACATATATCTAATTTAATCAACAGCATTATGTTAAATATGATAAGACGGTTATTTGTGTATCAAGATAATTCTGCTCGGAAACTACTATTCCGACTACTGCGGTAGATTATTTTATGAATAAAATAAAATGCATATTTTAAAAATTGATTAATCTATGTAAATTACTTTATTTAGTTATTGAAAATTAACTTAACACACATTAATTCTCTGTTTATTTTTAAAATCTAATAAAAATCATATTATGAATGATTGTTTGATTTATCCATTACATCGAGATATGAAACATAATGAAATCTCATGTCATCGTAGTCGTTGGCTGTCAAAATGTTGCAATTAAAGTTAACGTTAACATTAACGAGAAAATCTATCATCCGTAGTTAATGTATGAATTTATATAAAATATTTTTTACCACTCGACGGTTAATTATTAAAACGCATATATTTAATATATCATCATCATTTGACAGCTTCGAGATACTCACTTGCTGAGGGCATGGCTTTTATCAGACTCTCCAATGGTAGTCGAGGCCAAAGGAAGTCTCACACTTGATGTAAGGGCCCCTTTTGTGTCAGAAGACAGTGAAGAACTAAGCTTGCTGGCATTGGACGTGTATTATCTACCACTGATAATGGATTTTACCCTCTCGTCTGTGTCCAGGCAAGTAGGAGGGTTCATCTCAGCATTCATTCTCATCTTCTCTAGACATTATCTGCATATAATATAAGAGATTATTTACCTTGTCGCACAATAGCAATCCTTTCCATCACGGGAAAGCACTTCTCAAACAAAGGGTCTTCTAAAAAGTAGGAATCGAAGCGAAAGTATCGAGACTAAGCCATCAGTTTAGGGTTTTTCTTCCTAGGGAATATTAGTTCTATGGTGTGAAATCCGATTATCTGACGAATTTATCTCAATGCAGTGATAATTAATATTTCACACATTATATTATAATTTATTCACCAATATCTTGCATAAATTTAAATAATTAGCATCTCTCTTTTGCAACAAAATCTCTTATTGATGATTGAGCACAGGCAAGGACGATTTAAAAACTCGAATATTTATGTTATTCATTTGCTTGTGGAGAAAAGGAGAGGACGATATGCTCATTTAAATGTCTGAATTGAAGAAATAATAACAACTAAATAATATAATCATCATATCTTTTATCGCATTTGCCAGAGTTACCGAGGGTTTTTGTTTATCGTTAAGCCACGGTTAAGATATCGTGTCCATGTAGACATTTTAAAGAAAGTAGTATGTATAATATATGTCTGTAGATCTTATTTATTTTAAATATAAATAAGATTTCCCCGTGTGGTGGTTATCCCACATTTTATATATTTATGTTTTACAATATTTAATTATTTATAATTTTATGTGTTGTTGCATTCGGGTGTAATGTTACATTAACTCGATTGCAACAATTAATTAGTAATTAAAAAAATATATATAATGGCCCCCATTGTACCGGGGGGGCAGAGCGCACTAAAAAGTATTGAAACCCTACGTTGGTAATCGCTGTAATTATTTTAACGAAATATTGTTATATTAATTCACATATTTCTTTCGACGTAGAGTGAAGGATCATCATCACTGCCACATCCTGATCCAGCGAACCATCATTCCTTTACACTCACATATGGAACGAATTCTGAAAACGAACGTTCATACAACAAATTAATTATGCATCAACGCTAAACAATAAATGTTTTTATTTTACATTTTTTTTAATATTAAAGTTGAATGCCAGTTAATTATCTTAAATAAAATATTTATTGAAGTATAAAGAAAATATTTTTTTATATTAATTGATGTAAAATGGTCAATTAAATATTAATAAAAAAATATATAATTAAATATTGGTGATGTTACATATTTTAATTAAACATTTGGAAATTTTTGGGAAAAATTAAAAATGTGGAGAGATTTATATACAACAACGTTGCGATACAACAACATATTGCTATTTCTTTCTATTCTTATGATGAAATTTCAATAAAATTACCATTTTTTGTCAACCAAAAATGGTAATTTTTTTTCAGAATTTTTTAGTAGCTGAAATAATTGTATAAACTATCCGATGGCGATTGATTTTGATGGTACAAATTATTTTTTAAACCTTGTTAATTTTTAAACGTTTTAAATAAATATCATTTAGAGGTTGAATACAGAGTGATTCTCATTTAAAATTATTCATAAAATATTATCGACATCTGTGTAGAATATGTATAAAATAATAATCATAGTTTGGAATCGATTTTTTAGCATTTCGACAGATCGGTTGATAAATTATTCATTAAAAAAAAATACATTTTATTTTAACACAACCTGTATGTAATATCTAATCGAGGACCATAATCATTGACAGAACTGTGTGATATTTATCAACTGTTTTCATTTGGTTTTAGTCAGTCGGTTCAACCTATCGAATACGGTGTTGGGCATATCTCTATTTGCACACGGGTAAGCAAATTTTATTGTCATGTAAGGCCATTAGTATGAAGCAACGATTTGTTTAAACAAAAACATTAATATTACCGAGAATAAATTATAAAATTCAATCTAAAAGATTATTAATTATTCATGTTTTCGTAGATGAGTATTTAAATTGATACTAGAGACTGATTAAATAATTTCGCCCGTTCTATCGTTATTTTTACCTTGAAAGTCGGTGGATCAACTTTTTTTATATAATGTGTCAGTATATTCAGTATCTGATCGAGTGAGCGAGTGCTATTAATCATGTTCGGTACAATCTGTGATATCAAATTTTAGTGTTACCAATTTTCAGCCGTGATTAATAACTGACGTTATAATATAATCATAATAATTAAAACGATAACGTATCGCTGAATGTCCGCAATGTCGTCAAACATATAATGTATTAATCATTTCTCGCCATGAATAATTTCATTTGAATTTCAGTAAATAATGTCTCTTAGACCTTTATCCCCTGAGCTGGCTGCGAAAGCAGTCAAGGAATTAAACGAAAATCCAGCTAGGACTGCAGACGACATCAAAGCGATTAAATTATGGCTATCACAACAACCACATTTGGATAGTGTTAAAATATGTAAGCACATTTTTTAAATAAATAATTAAGGTATATATTTAGTTAAATTAATCATTTGACGTAGTTTTCATATGTTAGATGATCAGATAAATATTTTCGATAAGCTTCAATGCGAGAAATTGAACGTTTATGACATGTTTATGCGATATGTGGCGTCTATCCAAGGTCTTTGGTGTTTCAAAAATTATTTAACTGTGCTTTCCAGCCGATCAGAGGATTCTGTCGTTTTTGCGCGGTTCAAAATTCAGCCTGGAGAGATGCAAACAAAAGTTGGACATGTATTACACCATGAAGACGCTGGCGCCTGAATTTTTCATGAACAGGGATCCGCTCGATCCCAAAATTCAGGAAATTCTGAAATTGGGGTTTGTCACAATGCGGAATATTTTATTTATTGCGTTTCGTAATGCTTTTTTTTTTGTTCAGGATAACTCTGCCGTTTTCTGAAGTATCCGCCCCGGATGACTCCAGAGTGTATCTCGTACGATTAGGCGTCGGAGATTCTAAATATAATTTAACGGATGCCATGAAAGTCTCATTCATGATTACCGATATATTGTTGCAAGAGGACGATAACTACGTCGTCAGCGGACAGGTGAACTGAATACATTAAATATATCCCTAAAATCGTCCCAATTTCCAGACTTGTGGAAACTTGCAAAAGTTACTCCCATATTTAAAAAAGGAGATAAATCGAATGTTGCCGATTACATGGATTTCGGCCTGGACGCTCAAAGATCAAGGGCCTTCTTGGTTTTTTCAAATTTTGTGTCTTGGACCCCCTTATCCAGTATCTTAAAGTCGACATTATCTATAACGACTTTGAAAAAGCGTTTGATAAAGTCAAGTTTTGGGTTCTAGGATAATCTCGTACGTTTCTTCTCCAGTTACCTTATAGAGAGAAAATAATATGTGACATACGACTCCCAAAAGTTGTATGCTTTCAACACATCTTTCAGTATTTGGCAATTTGGGCAATTTTATTGCTTTTTTCCAGTATTGGAAAAAGCAAACATTTATTTATAGACTTGGGAACGTAACTCTTGGGAAAGCAATCGTCCTTTAAAGATCTGGGTATTTTGTTTGATTCAAAATTGAATTTTAGTTTACATGTGTAGACTTGAGAAATTCTCATTACATACATAGCACCTTATTTATGATGATGATGATTTGGTATGGCTTTTACTTTGCCATACTTCGCGTGCTCGTTGTCGGTGAAGTTGCCTTCGTCCCTCGGAGCACACCAAGAACAGTATTAGTTGGTTACATAATACTTTTGCAGGTTGATCTACTTGCCTTAGAGGGGTGGGGCCCTCTTTGAGCCGACTGACTAACATCGCACTCCTTAGCGATAGTCTAAAACAGCCGTTGGGTGTGGCATTGTTTTCAACCGAAAGAGTTTCCTCGTTGCAACTAAGGTCTGGGACCTGAAGGACGGTGCGAGTTTGTAGGGAGTGTTGTGGGAAACGGGTCAAGGTACTATCCCGGCATTTGCCTTTGGATGGCTAGGGAGTTGGGTCAACCTATCCCGCGATAGTCACGTCTCTACACCAATTACTGATGAGAGAGAGACACTAAGAGATGTTTTTTTACCGGGTCTTAAAGGGCCGGAGCGGCGAGCGTGTTGGCTCTCGGTAATTCAGGAGGTTACCCTTTGTATTTATGGTAATCCGGGACATCATCCTTTATCCTTCTTTGCCGATACTGCGGCGAACATCACTGTCTGCTGTCATCTTGATTCCATATATCAATGTCGAGTTTCTTCAGCCATGCTTCAGCCTGTTCATCGGCTTTATTTAGGGCGAGGATAATTTCGCTAAACCATGTCAAAGAGTGCTATACGATACATTGGGTCAGAGCTTGCTCGAATCAGGTTCCATTATCTGAGCGCCATATGACGCCTCGAATTCCCCCAGATTGAAGAAACTCTAGAAGAAATCTCTATATGAGGGAGTTTGGATTCTATCCCAGTTTATACTCCAGCGTATGGGTACAAGACTGCCTGGGGCATGTAACTCTCAGAAAAAGAAGGTCGATCTACTAGGTAAAGCATTTCTTCAAGCTGTTGGTTGGAGCAGTACATTTATCCCATTGTACTGTGCGAGTTTGCCCTTTCTTCCGCCAAATGTGAGGACAGGTGCTCTCAGAAACTCTCCGGTACCCAGAGTTATTACTCTGCTCAACCACTTGGGCAACTATGTTGATATATTTGATGTAAAATATCGCGATTTTATAATTTCATATAACTGATTAATTAATTATATAAGTAATTATTGAAGGTGTTTAATTTTTTTCTGCATACTTTATATTATTTATTTATCATGACAAAATAGACCAATGCGTGATTGGCATCACAGATTAACCCAGGTCGCCAATCACGCATAAAAACATAATATTAAGAACAGAAAGGATGCAAGGTTAATAAAAAAATCGTTATATGTAATTATATATTAATGTAGATTATTTTTATTTTATACTATGTTTTTATATAACTTTTTTTTACTATTATGTATATGTATGTTTGTTATGAGTTGTCGGCGAATTGCATCACTCTGTAAAGCCAACCACGCACTGTCTTTAAACAAATTAATAAATTATATAAATGCTGAAATATACCTGTTTCAGATGCTGTTATTAGATTTAAAAGGCGTTTCATTTGGCATGATTTCTCAATTTACACCGTCGTTTGCTAAAAAAGTTACTACATCGACTGAAAAATCGTATCCACTCAGACAGAAAGGGAATCATATGCTTAATACGCCAACTGGATTCGAGGTAGCTTTCAATCTATTCAAAAGCTTACTTAGTGAAAAAAATAAGAGCAGAGTTAGTATTTTTATATATTTTTTTATTATTAAATATATATTTCGATATTAATTTATTTATTTTTCAGATTCACGTGCATAATTTAGATATGGATTCATTGCACAAACACATACCGAAGAGTCTTCTGCTGAAGGATTACGGGGGCGATACTGAAACTGCTGAAGAGCTGACCGAAAAGTGGAAGAAAAAGGTCGAGAGCTATCGCGATTGGTTCTTGGAAGAAGACAAATATAAATCCGACGAGAAAAAACGACCCGGAAAACCGAAAACTTCCGAAGAACTTTTGGGAATCGAAGGATCGTTCAGAAAATTAGATTTTGATTAAGCGTAAATTTATTATAATTATTTTTTCATAAAATTTAGCATTTTATAAATATGTTACACATTAAAATATTTCTGTGATGATCTAAATTCCGACGCACTCGAGCGTTGCATTTAGATTATCTAAAATTAAACGCGGAAATTTATTTCTGTTTCGCGCGTGGAACTTTGCTAAAATAATTTGTGGGACCAATTTATTTTAATTATAAAAATATATACGTTTGATATAAAATTTAATTTATTTTTTTATAAATAAATGGTAATGGCAGATATCGATTTCATTAAATTCCCAGAGTTTGAACGATTTATTTAAAAAATGTTCTAATATTATACAGACAGTCTTCGACTTTCGTACATTCTACCGGAAGCTATTCCAACTCAAATAGTTAATATAATAAATAAATAAATAAACTTAGATGTCAACAACCGATATATTAATTAGTTAATACAGTCTCATTCGGAAATTTTTTAAAAACGAAAATGTCTTTTTTTTTATCAAAAAATAAAAAAGATTTTTTTTTAAAACGCCAGATGATAAACCAATAAAGTATTATTTATTATGTAAACTTAATTATAAATATTTAGAAAATACTACGTTTTTTTCTTTACATTGCTCTACTTTTGTACGTTTCAACTTTCGTTAATATATCAAGTATTGGTTACGAAAGTCGAGGATTTATTAAATAGGGAAAAAGAGATAAGAATAATCGTCGGTTGATGATTAATATGTTTCAATACAAATTTATAGTATTATGTATAAAGACAAAAAAGAGGAAATAAATGAAAAAAATAGAAAATATTTGTTCGTCTGTCTTTAAGGATGTGGTTTACGTTTCATATTGATTTATATCTACAGTTTTAAGAACCGCGATTGGTTCGTGGTTTACTATATATCTATAAATTAATAATGTCTATAAAGCAATATTGAGAAATTTTAAATAGTATTGATGTTGCACCCGATAAGTTATATTAACCTAGATGGGCCGATGGGATCCATTATTTTTATTTTTCTTGAATAACTCTTTTAACATAAATCCTACACGTCCCAAACATGTTGTATTTGTCTAAAAAAGTATAAAGAATAAATTGAAATAATCATTGATCATTGTCCGCAATTACGGAAAAAAATAAAAACAACAATATTGCTTTACAATGACACGGGTGCGATGTTTTTTATCGCTCCGTACCGGATATAAGCGAGAAAACCCATCGCGCATATGCAAGTCTGAGCGAGAAAAAATTTCGTGCTGTACCAGGGTAGAAACCAATCCGGGAACGGGCATCAGTCGTATTGCATTAATTAGTAGCAAAATTCAAAATTAGATCGATATTTTAGATTTTTCTACTAATATATATAATGAATAACTATTTTATTCATAGAATTATTTTTTTTTTCTCGTTCGCATCCGGTACGATTAGCCGAGTGCGAGTGAAATGTGCTACGAGAGTTCAGTCTGCGGCGAGATATCACCGAGAGTGTTGTTATTTACAGGTCATATCGATTTGTTAAAAAATCCAAAATATCGACCAAATTAAGTAGTGTATCATGAATAACTATTTTTATTCTTATATTATTCCATTTTGAAAAAAAAATTCAAGATATTTATGAAGAATTCGTCAATATCTTGAGTTGAAATGCTTGTGTATTTTCCCTTATAAATAGACCCCTTTCAGACGACGCGCTTGGTTTTGAGCCCCTGTGACGGATCGGTTAAAAGAGCAGAATCAGTAAAATATTTTATCAATAAAATATATATATATATAATATATACACACATAGGACGTATAATATGCCATAAAACCCTTCATTTAAATGTTAAGGGGGCGCGACAGTAGTCTAAAAAATGGTATACCACCGCTGCCATCAGTTATGTTAAGGCACCCGAGCTCGCGTATCAAAAAGGTACACGACCGCTGGCGCCAAAAGTTCGACCGTCCGGTAATTGACGATCACTTCGAAGATCGAGATCAAAGTGAGAACACGCTTTGTTTAGATAATGATGTTTATTGAAGAATTTGAAGGTGTCGACTGTCGAAAAGACAACAACTGCTGACTCACAAAAACGGAGTTTTTGTTGCAGGTATGAAAATTTATGAAGACTTATTGTCTATGAAAGGGATGCGGACGCTCTGATTGGTCCGTCATCTCGGAAGAGGGCGCATTCTATATAGCGAGAGCATAAGAACACGAAATGTGACCATTGATTTTATAACATAAATAAAGATCAAACTGCACAGTAATTTATTCCAATTAGCCAAAAGCTAACAAACGAAAATAACAGATCTTTGCAAAAAATAGATCATAGAATTCAAGTTGCTGTTGAAAAAATCATTTTTTTATCAAGAATTTCTCAATATCTTTACTTGAAATGCTTGGATTTTATAATGGTAATTAAACCCCGAGGACGTGGTTGGTTTCGCGATTGGTTAGAAAATCTTTTTCCACATATATCTTTCGCCGTTTTATATTAATATAGTATTTTTATTATTGAGTGTTTTATTTTTGTATTTTTTTTATACTAGATTGTATCACACAGTGTTTGTATTATCATAAGTTTCTTACATGCGGAACATTTTTAAATTTGTAAATGGCCCGTTTTAAAAAAAGGTTGCTCACCCCTGGTCTATATCGTCGCTTAGGAAAGAAACTGCACCGATTTATTAATTTTTATGTATATCGATAAATAAATATTTTCAATATTTAAATTAAAAATAATATTATTGATAAATAAATACATATTATGCACACTTATTAATATAAATAATTCTCTGTTGCATAACGGCGACATCTAGTGTCGAAATAATAATTGTTTATGGCATTGATTGTTCATTGATAATTATTTATGCATCGATTGTGCACGCTAAGAATTATGGTAAAATAACAAGCCGTTTCAAAATCTGAATTACTAATTAACCTTCAGCCGTTATTAATTTTCCACTATTCATTAAAATATAGAACCTGTCCCCAGCGACAAGATTCGATTTCGTTCGATCGACGAATGTCGATTTCTAGGTCACTGCCTTATCCAGCACTGATGTCATACCGTCATTATAATCTGCACGCTCCATTGTGAACGCCTGCTTACTCACTAGACCATTTGTGCATGCATAAATATTTTCCTGTGTCGGCCACAAGGTGGATACCTCGCGCTGGAATAGTCAGCGATAAGATATGCTATCGTGTTTATCAGCAGTGTTAGTCGCAGAAAGAAGGCTGACGTCTGCAGACGCGTCTCGCGGGTCAACGTCTATATTTATATTAGCGCCTGTGGACAAGTGTCAGTGTTGTGCTCGCCTTGACGTCAGTGTTGTTAAACAAAAGAAATATATCGATCTCCCATGCGGTGACATTAGCGATGATCAACGAGGGCAACACCAGTCAATTT
Organism: Philopotamus ludificatus; assembly: GCA_022495035.1. NCBI lineage: Eukaryota > Metazoa > Arthropoda > Insecta > Trichoptera > Philopotamidae > Philopotamus > Philopotamus ludificatus. The sequence continues at coordinate 24,499 of JAGXCT010034579.1, forward strand.
ATAAGGATACAGCGGCACCTTTTGATGAGCCGCGATGACGTTGACAGATCCAGCAAGAGTAGAGAGATGGACGACGAGATGTCGCAGGAGACCGCCAGGGACGCGTCGCGTCAACCCATAACCGCAGATGAATCACCGATTAACTATCATCGCATTTCGAACGCCAGTAGCCTGCTGAGGATCATAACGAGAACCAACAGCACGCCGGGCAGTTCTGCTGAATCGATCAACAAAAATTCGAACATAAATCCGCTTATGTTAATTAAAAACACGCCATCCGCTGCATCGTTTAGAAAAAACAGTTCGTCAAATAGTTCAAGAGAATCTATGTATATTAAAAAACCGAGCAACGCGTCTAGCATAAGTCTAAATCTGCATTATGCAAATATAAGAAGAAAATCGAGCAATATTTCGAATCAGAGCAAAGGAAGCAGTCTTGCACATAGAATGTCATCGGAGACCGATAGCATAACATCAGAGACCGAGGGCATCGCTTGCAAGTTCGAAGAGAGCGTCAGCATCAGCAATGAAGATTTTCTGAGTGTCCAGGGACGCGTCGCTAATTTACGAGCGCAATTGTCGCCGCACTTGCATCATGGATCCAGCTTGAATTCATCGTTTAATTCCGTATCATCTAAAGGGACGAAATCTGAAAATAATTTGCATTATATGAACGTAACACCCAAATCGATCCAACGACAGAAGTCGCACGCGATACAAAAGTTTCAGTCGAAGTACGAAGACAACATCTGCAATAAACCGAGCCAAAGACTCGAAGAATTCCCCTGCGTTCAGGGAAACGTTGCCAGTTTACGGGCGCAACTGTCGCCGCAGCTTCATCTTGGACAGCAATCTAATCCCAGCTCAAATTCATCGTTAATTTCGACAATGTCAAAGGTGACGAAGTTTGGCGACGATCCGCATTACATGAACGTGACGCCGACGTCGACCCAACGCCAGGAATCGAACATGATACACGAGATCCAGTCCAAATTCGGCAAGCCCAAACTCAAGCACTCACCATCGCTGTGCTCCAACGACTCTACCAACTACGAAGACTATGAGATTATCGACAATTTTTATATAAATAACAGCTACCACAATAACAACAGACGCTCCGTCTGCGATATGAATTCGCAGCATCCCGACGACGCCTACGACGAGGACGCCGCCAGCGACGTCACATACGAAAGCTTGGATTTTTCGATTAATCACGACAAGACGGCTGCTGCGAACGGCATTACCGATTCGGAGCTGGGCTTTGTCAAGTACAACGACGGAGGCGGCCCTGTCCACGCAATTAACAACGCGTACGGCCTGACGATACAAGAGCTCGAGGAATCCGATAGGAGAAAGCACGCCAGGTGAGTTTTGAGAGCATTTCTCCAAATATTCAAATACTTGCGTGTGTAATTTAGTCGAAAGTTGAAACACTTGTACGGCCGGCGGCTATGCATTTTTCAGGCGTGTCGCGATCTATAAAAATCGAATCCGTAACTATGCGTAATCGATCTCGAGTTAATGAGCCGTCGAGCAGACGCACGAGGTGATGATAGTGATTTGAATTTTTGTACTAGCAACCGTATAATAATGCGAAAAGAGAGATAGTGAAACCTCTATGTTCATATAAATATGTATTTATCTCTTGATTTAATGCAATACTTCGATCGATGCCCCAATGACTATTTTATTATCTTACATCTGTTTTTACAATCACATTGCCGTTACTGGAGCATCGTATTG